>JZSA01000634.1:0-40058 GCA_000956155.1 Cotesia vestalis | reverse complement strand
TTTTTTTTTTTTTTTTTTTTTGTATTTTTTTTACCATGTAAAACGCGGTATAAATAGCTAGTGGAGGGGTGGGGGATTAATAAACCGGCAGAGACGTTCCTGAACGTCCGGCGATGAATATTCATCGTGTTCACACCACGCGTCATAGGATATAATGTTTTATATTTTTTTTTTTTTACGTTTTTTTTATTTTATTATTCGGTTAATTTTTTCCCTTTCTTTTATTTAAATATTATTTTCACCTCAAGTCACAAGGAACATTTGAATTTCATAGGTGTTTTATATTTTTTCACGGAAACGTCTCTTTCATTTTCTTTCACGCCTTTTATTTTACTACTTTGACATTTTAGAGTGACGATAAAACCACCATTCGTTGTTGCCGTTCGCTAAAGAAATGTTGCTAGAGAACTAGCAGAAGAAGCTAAATAAAATAAGAATTTAATAGAAAAAAAAATTTTAAATTGTAAAGCTTTTCACCTTTTTCGCGACAATATTTTATAGTTCTTGAAGGTTTATAGAAAAAAAAAAAAAAAAAAAAAACAAAAGGTGGACTGATCCTTGATTCGTATTTACGATTTGTCGACTCTCGTAAATGTAAAATAGTATGCACGTGACGTTGCATCCCGACGTAACACTGACGTTGAATTTTTCACTCTTGATGAAAAAAAAAAAAAAAAAAAAAAAAAAAAAAAGGCAATATAAATAAATCAGAGATAAGTCGTTAAAGTAATTCGGGTAATAAATTATTTTTTAATGCCAGTGAAATATTATCGTGAAAAATGGATTCTGTTTTTAGTATCAAATCGTTAAGTAATTATAAAATATTTTTATTCGAAATTAATTCGACGGTATATTTGGAAAAAGCTATTTATTTTATGGTATCTTTTTTGTGGGGGTAATTTATCACGGTAGTTTATATTTTTGGGACATGCAAACAATTATAAAAGGGATTTAATATTTTGGACACTGTAAGAATATAATTTATTGGAAATTTTAATAGAATATAGTGTAACGCAATGGAAAACATCGGAAAACTTTGAAGAAATTTGAAAAAGTTCAAGAAAATGTGAAAGATATCAAAAAACGGCGAAAAATTATTAGAAACTTTGAAAAATTGTCTTGAAGCTTTGAAAAACTATCAAAAACAATGAAAAACTGTACAAATGGCAAATAGCTGATGAAATGTTGGATAAAAGGCCGAAAAATATGGAAAATAGCTAAAAATTGTGGAAATTGTCGAAAAACTATGAGAAGCATGAAAAAATTGCAAAGACATGGAAAAAAAATTGTTAAATCTACTAAAAAAACTGCGAATGAGATGATTAAAAAAAAAAACGGCAAATATTCATCAGAAAACTTTGAAAAATGGTCTAAAATTTTGGAAAATAGAAAAAAACTGAGAAAATCGTCAATAAACTGTGAAAAACTTAAAAAAAAATGTAAAAATATAATGAAAGACACAGAAAATGTGAAAAACTATGAAAGTAATAAAAAAAACGCCAAATAATTATGGAAAAAATAAAAAAATTCTAAATAAGTTTATATAAAAAACGTTGGAAAACTTTAAAGAAATTTGGAAAAGTTCAACAAGCTGAAAGATTTTAAAAGACGGCGAAAAACTATTAGGAACTTCGAAAACTCGTCTTGAAGCTATAAAAAATTATTGAAAACGCAAAAAAATGTAGAAATCTTCAATAAACAATGGAAAACTTAGAAAACGGCAAATGGCTGTTGAAAACTTCGCGAAAAGGCCGAAAAATATGGAATATAGCCGAAAACTGTGGAAATTGTCGAAAAACTATGAAAAGCATCGAAAAATGGTAAAGACATGAAAAAAAAATGTAAAAATCTACAAAAAAAACTGTGAATGAGATGATATAAACAAAAAACCGCAAATAGTCTCCAAAACTTTTGAAAAATGACTGACAATTTTGGAAAACAGCAAAAAGTTGAGGAAAAGGTCAATAAACTATGGAAGACATAAAAAACTTTAAAAATAAAGAGAAAGGCAAAGAAAATGTGAAAATCTAAGAAAGATTATGAAACTTATCAAAAAATCGCCAAATAATTATGGAAAACATAAAAATATTCTAAATAAGTAAATAGAAAAAGATATATATATATATAGATAATAAAAATGAAAATCGAGCAGAAGCTGCATTTTACTCTTGCCACTCGAGTTTCTTCAGAACGATCCACTCTGACTAGTCATCTGCAAAAAAGTTTCCGCATAAATTTATCTGGCCGAATCATTTGAATTAATAACTCTCGTTATCTTTCATATTACATATTACATATTTTTATCACACAAAGCCATTAAATTTAGGCGGCCATTAAGTATCCGATAGATTTAATGCTCCGTCGAAGAGTACCAGGTGAGCGTCTTCGTGTCGGAATTAATATATTAAGTTGGAGATTCATCCAGAGGAAGGATGAAGAGGAGATGGCCAATCTTAAAGATGCACTTGAGATACGCGGGTGTGATCGATGTTACTCTGAATAATTTTACTCATGCGGACGTTTGTAAACTTTGGCAATAAGTCATCTGCACCCCCGGAGACTCCGCCGTAAGAGCTAGTGCTTATACGATTTATACGAGCCAACAACTGCTTCACAATGAAACTTCAATAATTCAAGAGCTTATTTATTATTCATCACCAGGGATATCAATCCTCGATACCTATTTATCAAATTCCACCCAACATTACTACGTGTGTTTTGTAAACACGAAGAAATCGTAAATAAAGGCTAGAATTGCGGTGCCTGAGACAACTAACTTCTTACTTTTTCGTCACAAGATTTACAAATCCGTTTACTTCCGGCTAAAGTTTCACTTATTTATTGCTTCACAGTTTTCAGGGGAGTTATAATTGATATAATGGTTGCTATGAAAGTAATGCGTTGGAAGTAAAATGTGTGGTTGAGAGAATTAAGTCTTTGGAATCCTTTTTTGTCATTTCACCATTTTTACGGCTAAAAAATTGATGTTTTTAACCATTTGACGTGTTTTTAGAATTATGACGAAGAAGTTGCATGATTTGTAATTTTATTATTCGCTAAAAGTTTAATAAAAGTTATCAAAACAAGCCAAAAAAAAGATATTTTAATAATTTCTTTGACTAGGTAATTTTTTAATTATTTTGTTTGAGATTTTGTTGGCAGTGACGTCATTTTATATCCGGTGCGCAACGCCATCTTACAGAAAATAAAAAAAAATAAATCCATTATGTTATCATCTTAAGTAAGAAAATAAACGAATATTTTATATTTTATGGAATATAAGTTAATAAATGTAAAAAAAAATTCTCTACGAAGAATAGACAATTAATTTGTGAAAAATAATGATTATTAAAAAGCACGACAGACGGCTACCGACGATTTATTAAATTAAAATACTTCACTAAACCCGGAAAGTTATAAGTATTGTTTTTTAAAGCTTTTATCAAGCGTATTTAAAATTTATTAGAGATTATTTTGCATTGATTAAAAAAATAATTATCTCTCGTATTACTTGACAGTATTTATTTTGTTCGGTTAAGTTTTACTGTTTCGTGATGAGAAGTCGTGATCTGATTGTACAAAATGCAAGAGAATAGCGTAATTTTCATTATTGTTATCCTCAACAAATATAATTACTTCTCAACCAATTATAAGTTGAAAAAAAAAATCATCGGAATATACTTCTTCGATTTATGTAAGGTACCCGCGGGTAATAAGGCCTAAATGATAGAAATGCTATTTAAAATAACCACGATCGCGTGAACCACCGGACTGGCGCTTAATTACTCGTTCAATTAAAAGCTCCGCTCAAGATTGAACAATGTTGACCGAGTAAACTGGTGGGCTATATAGATATTTGTACTTATACAAATAGAGTAAAGCTAACCCCCTGAAGCACCCATCGGCAATCGACCGACTGACCGCTCAGCGGTGGAATAGATGCCCACCAGGATTTTATGCTCCTTCAGATAACCCGTCAAGTGACCAAGTTAATTTCGCAAAACCAAGACAACCAAGTCCTCGTAACCTCTCAAGGTAGCTACCGCGAAAATCCCAAACTCTGATGGTAAACTTAATCCTCGTGACTCGTGACAAATGTAATTTAGTTCCTAGTTTCGAAGAGTGAGAACTTGACGTGAGCTGTTTGTCCAGCTCTTGTCCTACTCTCATTTCAAACTGTCCGGTTCCAGACACTACAAAACTACCGGGCTGGACATCTCTTCACTAGACACATCTGTGTATTGTACTTTAGACTCACAGTAATAGTTTCAGGGACGGTGAAAATTACACCGAGAGAAATGCAAACTTCCTCGACAGGAGTGAGCGCTCACTTCTTGAGTGTCCTCGCTAGGTAATCTTCTATTTTCATTCTCCATCCGATGGTCATTTCCCTGGAATTTCGGTTTAATTATTTCAATCTAACTTTGGGGCTAACTTTACCTGTCTTTATGTTGGCTCAGACTATTAAACTTTAACTATTTCTGTTTAATTAGTGATTAGGGTGTAATTAATTAACTTGTCGTCCGAGGTTACTTTGAGGCTTGGTGTTATTATTACCTTCTAACTCGGGATACTTTGGAAAGACAATTAATTATCTTTATGGGTAGATAAATAGTTGGAAAAAAAATTACTTTTTTTTTTTTTGTATAACAGACGATGACACTGCGCTAAAATAAAATGGTAGTTTTTTATGACACATGGTCGCCAGTTTTAAGATTTAAATCTTCATTAATTGAAAAAGAAAGAAATTTAAGGAGGTACTTTCGCGATTAATGTTAAATAAAAAATATTAGATTATGCATTAAATTAATTTTTATCTAATAGTTAAAGTCATTATTTATCTACTAGTGAAGTTTAATTTATTCTTCGTCGTGCCAATTTAAAAAAAATTTTCTAAAAATATTTTTATAACTCTGAAGCTTATAAAAAATAAAGTAAATCAAAGAAATTTTCACAAAGATAGACATTTTTTTAATTAAAACTACTTCGTAAGCATTTTTTATAATTTTATATTTAATAATTTAAAATCATTGTTCTAATTTTTATCAATATCTTAAAAAGTATTGTTGCTCAATTTAAGTGATGATTGATCTCTAATACCAATTTTATCAAGTACGACAGGGTTCCTTAAATTGTAATTATAATTATTGACATAGTATTGTTTAATACAAAATTAAGGAGAATACATCGTTAAGCTTTTTAAACACAAGGAAAAAAGGTTCACTTGAGCCAAGAAAATATTTTTCTTCCTAATTATTTTCTTGAGCGAAAAAAAAAATTTTTTTTCAAAGAAATTTTACTCATAAAATTATAGATAAAATTCTTCGATATTTTTCAATTATTAAATGTCAGAATTAAACTATTTATTCTTCAAATTATTCCGACGTTAGACTAATTTATTAATATATTTTTTTCTTATAAATTTTTAATTATTTATTAACATTGATACGACATTGAAAATATTCTCGCAATGTCGTATGAAGTAAACAAATTTTTCAAGACTTCCTTACGTAAAACATTTTTATTGCACGTGTCACAAGCAAAGCGTTATTATTTATAAAAAACTAAGATACGTCTGTGTATTTGTACACAGAAAAAAAATTTTTTTGAATCAAGTAAATAATTTTTAAGAATTTAATCTTGGTTTAAGTTGAAAAATTCTTAAACTAAGAAATTTTTCTTGGTTTAAGTTAATTTTACTTGATTCAAGAATTTTTTTTTTTTATTCAAGACAATGAATTTCTTCAAAATTATTTTTCTTCCTAATTGTTTTTTTGAGCGAAAAAAAAATTTTTTTTGACAAGAAATTTCACTTATTCAAAAATTAATTCTTTTGCTTTAAGAAATACGGATCTTGATCCAAGAAAATTTATTTGAGTCAAGAAAATCTTGTTCTTTTGAGAAAATTCAGTCTTTTGCTCCAAAAAATTTAGTTCTTGATAGAAGTAAATTTTCTTGTCTTGAGAAAATGTCTTTCTTGCTCCAAAAAATTAAATATCTCGATAGAAAAAAATTTTCATTAATATTTTTATTGACTAACATGTCAAATGGGAAGATCAAATAATTTTGAATCATTTTTTTTATTTAATATGTATAATTGCACGCTAAAATAATATAAAATGGGTATCAAATATTCAAGAGAAAAATTTTCTCAAGGTGAGAAAATTTTTTTCTCAGCTGAAGTAAGTGGCGCTGCTTCCCTAAAGTATCTAAAAATCTTGATCAAATGTAAAAATTTATTGTATCAAGTATTTATGATAATTTGAATTAAGAAAAATTTACTTCGACCAAGAATAGAATTTCAAGAAAAATCATGGTAAGATATATTTAATAATTTAAAATCATTGTTCTAATTTTTATCAACATCTTAAAAAGTATTGTTGCTCAATTTAAGTGATGATTGATCTCTAATACCAATTTTATCAAGTATAGTATAACTATTTCCAGTATATATAACCCGCAGGCCTTATTACCCCGCCGTAGTAAAATAAGACCTATTCGCAAGGTTTTTGAAAAAATTTAATTTTGTGTTTGTTTATGGTGAAAATTACCATTAATCCATTATATTTGATGGCTAATGTATTAATTTATAAATTAATGATACATTGCAATGATTAAATGCAATATTTTCGATTTTTTTCAAAATCTCCCTTAGCTAAGCCTTATTACCCGCCGGTACCTTATTTGTCATAACTTAAATAGGGTGGATAAAAAATATTGAAAAGTATAAAACGATATTTTACAGTGCCTATTGTTGATAACCGACGATAAAAATTATTTCATGTAAAACAACTAAGTTAATCTCCCTCCCGGCAGGAGCTTAATCGATCTCGTTTATTGTAATTACTAACAATAAGAACTAATTGAAGAAACTATAAACTGTATGATTATGTCTTAAAATAGCGACATTGAAGAATATATGAAGAAATGAGAATAGAGTTACCGTGGGTAGTAATGAGTGTCAGAGAGAATTAAAGAGGGTGAAAAAGAGCGTTGGTGGATATAATAATAACCGGAACGAGGATGGAAGAAAGAAAGACCGTAAGCGAATGAAATGACACGGGCGTTGTGGAAAATGCGGAAGAATGGGTTCTACGTCAGGGAAATGGAGATGCCGATGTTTTATTCAGGTGTCGACTACTTCCTACCACTACTACAACTTATACAAGTACAACTACTAGAGAAACTGCAGGCATCGGTAATGCTTCTGCAACCTTGTATTTTTAAACGGCTGCTTCCCTCCACAAGTCTATTCGGCAGCTACTATTCTCCAGCAATGCATAATTTAACAATTCCTGAGCGAATACTCTCAACGCGATACTTGATTAACTTCAATCATTTATTTTTCTGCTATTATTTATTATTTTTAACCTTCACGATTTTATTGAAATCGATCAATCCGGCTTCATCATTCAGCTCCATTGAAAAATTCCGTGAATATCCTCACTCGTAATTGAGATTTTATTCTCTTGATGCCCGAAGCCGGAAAACGTTTCAAGAAATTCTTTTGTTTGGGTAACAAATGAAATTAATAGGTTTTAAAACTCGGAAAACTGTTGATCCTACCTTAGCCTCAATACAGTCTTTTTTTTGCACAGTTCTTTGTGATAGAGTCTTTGAAAAAGTTTGCTCGAGTTTCCGAGTTACGATGAAGAAATGTTGAACAAAATATTTAATGACTTGAATTACATGGAAAGAAATTTTTATTTAAATTTACTGTTTAATTCATCCGAAATATTAATTTTCTGTTTTCAAAAATATGCAACATTTAAATGATAAATATTACATAGTGATTATTAAACTCACGATTTTACTATTTGAAATGGTAATATTTAGCAGTTTTAAACTTAACTAGTAAATCAATAAGGACTTTAAAAAAGGTACCGGCAGGTAATAAGGCTTAGCTAAGGGAGATTTTGAAAAAAATCGAAAATATTGCATTTAATCATTGCAATGTATCATTAATTTATAAATTAATACATTAGCTATAAAATATAATGGAGTAATGGTAATTTTCACCATAAACAAACACAAAATTAAATTTTTTTAAAAACCTTGCGAATAGGCCTTATTTTACTACGGTGGGGTAATAAGGCCTGCGGGTTATACATACTGGAAATAGTTATACTATACTTGATAAAATTGGTATTAGAGATCAATCATCACTTAAATTGAGCAACAATACTTTTTAAGATGTTGATAAAAATTAGAACAATGATTTTAAATTATTAAATATAAAATTATAAAAAATGTTTACCATTTACTCAAATCGTTTTTTAGAAATTCTTCTGCGCTACTTTAGCATATGACGGATGATGAAATAATTTAATTTTTTGGAGCAAGAAAGACATTTTCTCAAGACAAGAAAATTTACTTCTATCAAGAACTAAATTTTTTAGAGCAAGAGGTTGAATTTTCTCAAAACAACAAGATTTTCTTGACTTAAATAAATTTTCTTGGATCAAGATCCGTATTTCTTAAAGCAAAAGAATTAATTTTTGAATAAGTGAAATTTCTTGTCAAAAAAAATTTTTTTTTCGCTCAAAAAAACAATTAGGAAGAAAAATAATTTTGAAGAAATTCATTGTCTTGAATAAAAAAAAAAAATTCTTGAATCAAGTAAAATTAACTTAAACCAAGAAAAATTTCTTAGTTTAAGAATTTTTCAACTTAAACCAAGATTAAATTCTTAAAAATTATTTACTTGATTCAAAAAAATTTTTTTTCTGTGTACAAATACACAGACGTATCTTAGTTTTTTATAAATAATAACGCTTTGCTTGTGACACGTGCAATAAAAATGTTTTACGTAAGGAAGTCTTGAAAAATTTGTTTACTTCATACGACATTGCGAGAATATTTTCAATGTCGTATCAATGTTAATAAATAATTAAAAATTTATAAGAAAAAAATATATTAATAAATTAGTCTAACGTCGGAATAATTTGAAGAATAAATAGTTTAATTCTGACATTTAATAATTGAAAAATATCGAAGAATTTTATCTATAATTTTATGAGTAAAATTTCTTTGAAAAAAAATTTTTTTTTTCGCTCAAGAAAATAATTAGGAAGAAAAATATTTTCTTGGCTCAAGTGAACCTTTTTTCCTTGTGTTTAAAAAGCTTAACGATGTATTCTCCTTAATTTTGTATTAAACAATACTATGTCAATAATTATAATTACAATTTAAGGAACCCTGTCGTTGGGTTCAGTACTTATTATAAAATAAATAAATGACGTCATTAGTAATTTATTTGCAGCATCATAATTAAAATTTCTTCTAATTTTTTTCTCCAATTTCGACAGTAACTTTTAATAAAAATTTCCTTCCAAATAAAAACTATAATCTTACCTCGCATCCATAAATCATGAACTCGCCGTCACCCCAATCTTGACAAAAACCTAATCTGAAAAAAAAGTAAACTTCCATAAGTTAAATATTTATAAAAATACTGTATAAAAAAGGCATTTTAACTCACTTATTATTCAGCGACAGAAAATAATTTAATATATTCGTGATTGCAGGGTCTGACAGCAAAAAATCGGACGTGGATGGAAAACCGTACACGACCTTGTTGTACAGTAACGGGCCAGGTCACACGGAGCCGCGATCTGTCATGCGAGAAGCCGGGAAGGATTCTATTCAGGTAAATAAAGACATTTTTTTTTTATTGATCCTTTTTATTCACTCCCGTAATCCCTTTGAAGGCGGATGAATAGTCTAAATCCTGAAATAAAAATAAAACTATTTCAGACCGCGGGAGTTCCTCGAACGTGGGCGACTCACGGCGGAGAAGACGTTCCAGTGTTCGCAACCGGCCCTCTGGCGGGGGTTCTCTTCAGCGGAACAGTGGACCAGAGCTACATTCCGCATGCAATTGCGTACGCTGGGTGCCTCGGTCGGTACGCAAGCAGATGCAGTTCCTTTGAATCTAATATGGTGATCAACGACACCAATCAAATCGCTTCTATCAGCTGTCCTTCTGCGGAGCCCAACAGCGCGGCTATTTCCAGTGACGTAATGAACGACCAGGCCCGTAATCCCGGCTCTAAATCAAACAACTCTGTCTGCTCTAATCTCACGACTTCGAAAGCTCATCAATTATTTATTTCTCTTCTATCTGTTTGTTTTCTACGGTTTTTTATTCATCTTTCGCTCAATCCTCTCGCCAGTTAATGGCGTCCGACGTTAGACAGAGATACACTGAGTATTTTAGTTAATTTTAATGTAATTAATTAAGTAATTATTAAATTACATTAATGAAGACTCTTTTTAAATCCAAGTCCAACGGGGACGGGTCCAACTTTTAATTCCGCCGAGTATTGAACTATATAAATTCAAATAAAAATTTTAAAAGTTTTTTAATTTTATTTTATATAGCTTACTACACTAACAGAAGCTAAAAGTTGAGTGTGTGCGCGGATATTGGTGAACTTTGATATACTCTAGATTAAAGAGCGTACTTGTACAGAGACAATCGATCGCGGTTTTCAAACGTTATATTTGTTTACTTACACGTTTATTACTGCACCTATTATAATTGATATTTATTGTAATTATAATTATAAGGATGATAATTATGATAATGATAATTTATAAGTACTACAAATGTGTACATTGTTTGTGATGGATCGCTCGTTCGATGCTGTCGCACTTTTATTTATATCTGTAAATAACTAATTAATTAATATAATATAATATATAAATATATAAATATATATGGACAGATGAACGAATTATTGTGAATGGATTTAATATATATATAGATGTATATGTACTATTGTTTTCATAAAAAATAAAAATCACAATTAATTACTGAGTTTTATTTTTACGTAGCTAAAAAATAGAAACCTAAAAAACGTTCCAGTAATTTTTGACACTCTAGTCCGTACCTAAATTATCGGTATAGAATACAACTTTTAAAAGATCCCGGGCCGTAATTCCAGGGGATTTATAAGGATCCCAGCGGGAAGTAAAAAATAGGTGAATAAATGTCTGAAACAGGATCCAAAATGACAAAATAAATCCAGTGGATTGTGCACTCGCTGAGTGCAGCGGACTGATCATATTGTGTGTCGTTGCTCGGCTTTCTGTCACAGATTCCTACTGGCAATTGAACAAATAGGTCTCGGAACTCGGAAGAGCGTCAACCACGTACCAGACATGGAGAGACTCATTGATGCGACATTAACGATGTGCGTGTCACACACGATCTACTCCGATGATTGCCCGCCTTGTCTCCCTGCATTCCAATTGACCTGCACTTCATATCAAGTTTGTATTATACACCACTGAACTGAACCTTATTTGCGTTTTATCCACCTCCGTTTCTCAATTTCTGCATTTCAGCCCTGTCAGTTCGGATAATTCGAAGCTCTTCCTTTTTTTTCGTTTTTCACAAGTGTCAATTATAATTAACTTTTCGTCGATACTGAAGATCAGCTTAAAAATATTAGTTTAAAATATTTACCAACCATCAAAGTTTTACCCTCTAGGATTTTATTAATTCGTGCCAAGAAAAAATTAAAACTTCCTAATCGTGGCGCGTGCTTACCGTCAAGTTGTTTGAATCTGCCGCGTATACTTTGGCTCGTCTTATCGTTAATTTATGCGTCGACACGTCTTATCGACGGCAGTATACGTTTATATCTATATCTAAGTAGTGTTCCTGACTACGGAAAGTTACTCTACCAATCTTTCAGTACGTAAAAATCTCTAAGTCTCTATTTAGCTTTTAATTTATATTTTGTCCTGGAAATGCTCTCAATCACAAAGTATACGGAGAAAAAAATATAAAAAGTTTTACTAAAAAACATAAATAAAAGTTACACAGAAAAAAAATTTACTTGAGCCAAGAAAATATTTTTCTTCCTAATTATTTTCTTGAGCGAAAAAAAAAATTTTTTTTCAAAGAAATTTCACTTATAAAATTATTAATAAAATTCTTCAATATTTTTCAATTATTAAATGTCAGAATTAAATTATTTCTTCTTCAAATTATTCCGACGTTAGACTAATTTATTAATATATTTTTTTCTTATCAATTTTTAATTATTTATTAACATTAATACGACACTGAAAATATTCTCGCAATGTCGTATGAAGTAAACAAATTTTTCAAGACTTCCTTACGTCAAACATTTTTATTGCACGTGTCATAAGCGAAGCGTTATTATTTTTAAAAAACTAAGATATGTCTGTGTATTTGTACACAGAAAAAAAATTTTTTTGAATCAAGTAAATAATTTTTAAGAATTTAATCTTGGTTTAACTTGAAAAATTCTTAAACTAAGAAATTTTTCTTGGTTTAAGTTAATTTTACTTGATTCAAGAATTTTTTTTCTTGATTCAAGACAATGAATTTCTTCAAAATTATTTTTCTTCCTAATTGTTTTTTTGAGCGAAAAAAAAATTTTTTTTGACAAGAAATTTCACTTATTCAAAAATTAATTCTTTTGCTTTACGAAATACAGATCTTGATCCAAGAAAATTTATTTGAGTCAAGAAAATCTTGTTCTTTTGAGAAAATTCAGTCTTTTGCTCCAAAAAATTTAGTTCTTGATAGAAGTAAATTTTCTTGTCTTGAGAAAATGTCTTTCTTGCTCCAAAAAATTAAATATCTCGATAGAAAAAAATTTTCATTAATATTTTTATTGACTAACATGTCAAATGGGAAGATCAAATAATTTTGAATCATTTTTTTTATTTAATATGTATAATTGCACGCTAAAATAATATAAAATGGGTATCAAATATTCAAGAGAAAAATTTTCTCAAGGTGAGAAAATTTTTTTCTCAGCTGAAGTAAGTGGCGCTGCTTCCCTAAAGTATCTAAAAATCTTGATCAAATGTAAAAATTTATTGTATCAAGTATTTATGATAATTTGAATTAAGAAAAATTTACTTCGACCAAGAATAGAATTTCAAGAAAAATCATGGTAAGAGAGTTCATCTGTGCGGCTCACCTGGGATCTATCGATCATCTGAAGCGGTCGGCCTGGTAAAAATTAAGAAGTTCGGAAAACCTTCAAAGAAAAAAAATAAAGATTTAAATTCTTAGATATAATTGTAAAAATTAATTTAGCAGATATTTAATAATTTTAATAATTTTTGTAACAAATAAATGATGATAAAAAAAGTAAAAGTTAAATATTTAATTTTTTCAGAATAATTTTTCAGAACAAATTTGTTTATTAAAAAAAAAATGAAAATTAATTTAACAGTTTTTTGATATTTTGAAGAATTTTTGTAACAAATAAATTATAAGAAAAAAAAAGTTAAAAAAAGAAAAATTGAAATCTAAAAATTTTTAGAATTTAAAATTGCAATTTTTTAAAAAAAATTTTTTTGTTAAATAAAATTTAAAAAAAATGATCAAGTGACTGCTAACTTTTGAGTTATAGACAATTTCAATTGACATATTGATCTGATGGAACAAAAATTGATAATTAAGCAAGTCACGAGTGAGTAATGAGTGAGAGGTAAATAAAATAAATAAAATAGAATCGTTGGATTTGATAAGACAAATGAAATTAAGCGAAATGAATTGAAAGTTATATTGGATATCAAGGAAACAAAGGGTCTCTTTTATACGTTACCTTTAACGTCTTCGTTTACCTCGACTTGAACATTTACTTATACTCTTTCCTAGCCTGTGTCTGCATCAGAATGATAGAGTTTGTATAAAAAGTTTTCCATCGACCAAATACCTGAGAAATAGACTGACGCGAGAATAAGGACGGAAAATGGAGGATGGAGGAGGAAAGAGTTAGTTCGCGGTCTAGAGAGAGACAGCTGTTATGTACAAGGATTGCTCTCAGCCAAGTGCATCTCAGACTTGATAAGTAGGATTGAGGATGCTTTTGCGGATAATAAATTAATTTTCGCTGGCCAAGTTTTGCTAGAACAAGTTTACTAAGCTGCGACACTTTTTTTGTTGCGACTCTGGGTATTATGTGTTTTTTTTTTTTTTTTATCTTGTTCAAGCACGTCGTTGATGTGTTTTATATTAATATTGCAATTTTTAGGTTGATAGCTACTGTAAGCTCAAAATATGAGATGGAAACATAGTTAAAGATTGACTGGGACGCTGAGAAAAATATTTTTTTTGGACAATCCTTGTATCTAAGACAAGATTTTAAATATGAAGTTTTTTTTATTATTACCCCTCTTTTCAAACTTTCTGTCTCGATGGGTTCTATGATTCTATATCCTAGGACAAAATATCACCGACAAAATATCCCCATGACAAAAAACCCCGACAATTAATCTTAAACAGCCGGAATTTTTTAATAAAACGATAAAAAAAAAATGAAGAGTTGAGTTTCAAAGGGGTATCTTTTCATTTTTGATTATTCGAGACAAAAAACTGGTTATTTCTAATTATAAATATTTTTATCGAACTTTTTTAATTTAGCTATAAAGTGCTATCGGTTATGAAGCGACAATTCGATTCTCATTTAGAAATCTTTATAATTTTCGAAGTAATTAATATTTAAAAGTTAAAAAAACTGCTCTTTTAAAATATGAAAAGATACCCTTTTCAAAATCAGCTCCTCATATTAAAAATTATGGCAAAAAAATTTTTGAAAAAATTTTATTAAAATTTTTAATCAAGTTTCAATCACGATTTTTGTATATACATATATGTTTACTCAGTAATACACAGAAAAAAAAATGTTCTTGAATCAAGTATATATTTTTGAAGAGCTCAATATTCTTGATTTAAGAAAATTTTTCTTGATTTGAGGAAATTTTACTTAATTCAAGAATTTTTCATCTTGATTCAAGACAATTACCCTCTTCAAAATTATATTCTTGGTTCAAGAATTTTTATCTTGAATCAAGTTAATTTTTTTTTCTGTGTAGGCCAATACAAACGTCGATAATCGTGTTGCGCCCTTTTAACATGGTTTTTGTGCGTGTTTATGCGCTTGTTACCGCTGATAATTTTTTTTTTTTGATTTAAATTTTCGAAAACTATAACGAATTCGAAAGATAACTTGTCGGAATTTTTTTGTCATAGAGATATTTTAATATGTTGAAAATATATAACTTGATAGTAATTTATATTTTATAAATAAAAAAATGAAAATTTATCATTTATCCGATTAACCATTTAACTGCTCAATCAGTTAACCGTTTAATTAATTTAATTGAATGAAATTAAAGTTAGCAGTTACTTAATAATATTTCAATTTTTTTTAACAAACAAATTTCTTCCGAAAAATAATTTTTAAAAAATTTCATTTTTAATTTTTTTTTAAATTTCTACATGGCAATTTTTTTATTTATTTTTATTGCCTTAATTTATTTGTTAAAAAAATTATTAAAATTTAATAAATATCTACTAAATTAATTTCCATTTTAATCAATTATCTAGTTAATTAGTTTAACCGGTTATTTTGGATTTATGATTGGTTTAGTCGGCAAAATTGTACAGTACTGTACAAATTAACTTTTTAATTTCTGAAGAAATTAAAAAAAATGATTATAAAATTTGAATTTCCCGCTTTGATGGCGCTCCAAGTAAATTACCAATGACGTCATCTGATTAACCAATTAGAATGAGTCTAAGACAATTAAAAGGTTATTAAGCACTAAAACAATGAAAAACAAGTAATTCTTAGATTAAGACGGCCAATTTTCATCAAAATAATTTTATTCTTGGAAGAAATATATTTTTCTTCAATCAATTAGTTTTTTTTCAGTGCAGAAAATTTTAATACATCCAATTAATCTTTATAAATTCTATTTTTTACAAATTGGATTCAAATTTTCTTTCAGTTCCGCTAGAATTTATCAAGCCCGTTTTCTATTAGTTAATAAGAACGAAAAAAGCAAAGAAGAAGATGAAAATTGATGAGGATTTAAAGCAAAAGTATTAAGCTTATATATATATATATATATATGTATATAAAATATATAAGAATGTAGAATCTCTTGGAAATTGGCAAAGTCGGCTCCTCAACCTCAGTTTCTAACCCTGGACGTGTAAAGCCACTGGCAGGAAGCCTCGATCCCACCGAGGATATGACTCGACAGTTACTGTCTAACAAATAACTGAAAAAAGGAATAAATCGTTCGCTGAGACAAAACGGACGTTCCTCCATTATCACACACTTTTGCGGGTGACGTCTTAAAAAAAAAAAAAAAAAAAAAAAAAAAAAAAAAATCCAATCAATGACAAAACTCAATTTTATTTTCAAACCTTTTATTTTATTTCATATTTTTTCGTACATAACAAATAATCAATAGCATCAATTATTTATTCGGATTTTTAGAATAAAATACTTTTTATATTTTTTTTTCTTTTTATTTTCGGTCTTAATATTACGATCAAAAAAAATTAATAAATAAATAATATTTATATTACTAATGAGCGAGAATAATTACTGATATTACTTTCATTTAAAATTTATTTTTTTTTTTTTTTAATGATTGTCATCTTTTAATTATTGTTTCATTATCACACATTATCACTTAATCAATCCCTAGCATCAATAGAGCGGTTTTCATTTAAATTTTGAGGTTACACCATCGAAATTCCCGCCAATTAGAATTAACACCGCCATTTCGTGTAAAAAATTTAAACCCGCGAAATTTAAAAAAAAAAAAAATAATTTTTCTCGCTCTGGCCCTTATAACTTACGCTCAGCATTTATTATTTAAAATCTATAATATTTAAATGGCAATTACCATATCATACGTAACAAGATTTATAAATTTATTATTTTTATTTAAAAATAATAAATAATAATAATTATTAAAGTTACAATTCTTGTCTCAAATGACGGTATAATTTAATTTTAATTAATGTCTATACATCCCGTCGGTAAATAATTTCACAATTTAATTTAATTATTTAATTACAGATATTAATAATCGTAAATAATTATCAATACCATAATTATATATACAATTTGTTTGTTATTTAACAACAAATACCTCTCTGTAGACGAAAACCCGATATTACTTTCGTGTGTTAATATCTTAACATTTATCGCAAGACATGAGCCGCGACAAAATGGCGGTTGATCAAAATGGCGTAAAGCAAAATGGCGGAAAGTTTGAATTAAGAGAAGAAATAGTTAAGAAGAGTAAAGAAGAGTGAAAAAAGAAGAAATGAAGAAGAAGAAGAAAAGAAGAAAGATTAAAAAAAAAAAAAGGTAAAAATAAAAATTATTATTGTAATAGTAATTATAAATAAGGTTAAATAAATCAAAATCGAATTTACAGGCTGAGAAAAGATCAAAGACGTCGCAAGTGTGAGTTGTAGAACAAGGCTGGTTGTTTAAGCTCCAGGTATTATATATTAGTTAAGCTCGCCGGTAGTTAAGCCCAGTAAGCTCTAGTTGCTCTGTTAGCAGTTAAATAATGGGCGCCTGGATCATACGCAAGCCACTCAGCTCCATTGTTGTTCTTGTTTTGTTTCCACCGCCCGTTGTCTTTCACACGCTCAATGTGAGTATAATTGCGGGGACGGTAATTAACTAATTATTGTTATTATTATTATTATTTCCATTACTTTACTTAAACTTGTTATTATTTTTTTTTTTTCAGATTGTTTAAAACAACGCGCATGCCTTGGCGCCTAAAAGTTAACCTCAAAAAGATATTCGATGTCTTGAACACTTTAAAAATAACACTGGATTAAGCGCTACAGATTTTGAGGTTAAGATCAATAAATGATATTAATTTATTTATTATTAATATCACTTGTGTTTGATTTTTTGTCAAGTATTAAATTAATATTTAGATTTTTTTTTTTTTTTATTATTATTCTAAACTATTTTCATTTTTCTATTCTTCTTTGTCTTAATTGCGCGCTTATTAACATAAGTACACAAAGAAGACAAGACAAAATGGCGGAATTCGTTTAGAAGAATAGAAAAATTGAATCGCTCGTCGACTCAGACATACATTTTTATATATTTGTTTTAAAATTTTATTTATTTTTTAGTCCTCCAGAGTTACAGAGTCATCTCCAGGTTGTTTACCAGGTGTCTTTTGTTTCTTCATCAGATTATTCACTTTCTTGAGTTTATTATCTTATATACAAGGTTGTTTGTTATAAATAACATTTCGTAAACTTTAAATTAAAGATTTTAAAACTTATACTTAATATACGTTTATTTGTAAAATTTTTTTTAGATTTTTTTTCTACTCCCTCTCTTCGGCTGGTGATTACTGCGTTGGCTTCACTGGCGGTGAAACTGCAAACACATTTACACTTAAGTTAATTACTGGGTTTATTAATTACGGACATTTATGTGAATATTAATTACGGTATAGTATTACTATTATTATTATTATTTTTATTATTATTATTAATATTAATATTAATATTAATCACAATAACTTATTACTGTAAATGAAAATTTATTACAAATTTATTTAAAATAATAATTGTTGCTATTTATATCCCAATCATTACTGACGTTTATTTAAATTCATACAAAAACAATGATTAACCTTGATTAATCAATCTATTAATAACATCGTAATGATTGGGTGTTTACAAAATTAATATCACGCAAGACACATTTTAAAACACATTAATGACATAAATATGCGTGTGATGATGTTTATAAAGAAAGTTATTAATAATTAATCATTAATTTATTTATGTAAACAGTATTAACTACACAAAAATAAATGATTGGTCAATTTATTGGCGCTCGGGTATTAGGACACACTTAAAAACATTTTATTCACACTATTTATAAATAGCTACCTACGTCGAGTTCAGCTTGATGATTATGCAATGATCATGATTTTTTTTTTAATCTATTTATCGATTAATCGTTAATCAAAGGTTATTTGCACCGTTGTAATTATAACCTGATTTAAAAAATTTTTTTTTTTAGTAAAGCGTATACAATTTTCCAATTATTAACAATTTTCTATCTAATTAATCATTTTTATTCACTTGTTAATGATTTGCGAGTTTGTTAATAGGATTAATCGAGAATTTTAGTAAAAATAATGAAATTTTCTTTGTTTCTTTAGAGGTTAGGTTGTAAGAACAATTTTTTTTGCTATCTAATCTTTATTTTAATTATTTTCAATGATTCTTTATCTGATTGTTAATTTTTAAATAAATTTTTAATTTTTTAATTAAATTAATCAAGAATTTTAATATAACTAAAAAATTTTCATTGTTTCTTTATAGGTTAGATTTTTCCTACAAGCTTTTTTGGCTATGTAATTTTTATTTTGATAATTTTCAATGATTTTCTTTCTAATTATCCATTTCTTCCTTGATTTATCAACTTGTTAATTAGATAAATAGAAAATTTAAAAAAAAACAAAGAAATTTTCTTTGTTACTTTAGAGGTTAGATTTTAACAACAAGTTTTTCGACTATATAACCTTAATTTTAATAATTTACTTTCTGATTAATCATTTTTTAATGATTTGTTAATATTTTAATTACACTACTCGCGAATTTCAATAAAAACAAAGAAATTTGCATTGTTCCAATATAGGTTAGTTTTTCCCAACAATTTTTATTTTGCTAAATAATTTAATTTCAATAATCTCTCGTTACTTTCCACATAATTAATCATTGAAAATTAATTAACTGATAGATAATATAAAAAAATTATTTTAAAAAAATATATTAATAAGAACAATGTAAAATTTTCATTGTTTTTAGGTTAATTTTATAAAGGACTGATTAATTAACAATTAATAAAAGTAAAGTTTTGAATAAATGAGCAAAATATTGTAAATTCAATCGAAAATTAATAAAGGAATTGATTAATTAAAAAAAAAAAAAAAAACGGTGCAAATATTGAATAATTAATCTAACCCTTATTGTACAAAGTACGAGCGCCATTGAACAAATGAATTACTAATCTATGCCCATACCAAAACCTTAACTATTAATCAATCGATTAAAATACAATTAATTAATTAACTATGTCTATAAATCTGCATATATGTATTATTAATAATTAATAATTATTTTTTACAATAATTGTTTCAACAATAACCACTCGCCTCAGTCTTGTTTCGGTTATAAAAAATTGTAGAGTGGATTTTAAACTATTTTATTTATCAATATCAATAATATCAATTAATCCAATTGAATTATTTTTCTATAAATTGAGCTAGAAACAGTATTTATATTATTAATTAATAAACTGAACTCAAGACTATTATTTTTCGGCGATGGATATTTAATTATTTTCCTACGTCTAGTCAGATTTAGATACGAATAAATAAAAAATTATTTGAAATTTTAAATTTAAATAAATAAATAAACCGGATGGTTGATGCTCGGTGAAATTAAAAAAAAGAAAAAAAAAAAAACATTACAAATTTATTAAAATTAAAAACTAGCAGGTGAATGGAAGTAATGCATTCTCATGTAGGTTACAAAAAATAATGAAATAATAACCAAGTAAATATATAAATATATAAATAAATATAAAGCATTATTAATTCTTCTAGGTTTATTTTTGTTTTGATAGTTATATAAAATGCAAAGCGAGAAAGCTCGCTTTTAAAATAAATTATTACCCCGGTACGCCGAACGCCCTGTTATCAGCCGACGGCATGTCTTATCAAAAGAAAAATAAAAAAACTATATAAATGTATAAATAATAAAGTTAATGAAATAAAAGATATTAATTGCGAGCCCTTTACACAAAGTGACTTAAATACCTGCTACGCGCGACCCTCTCGCTCAAATAATAAAAAAAAAAAAAAAAAAAAAAAAAAAAAAAAAATTTATATAATATAATATTAATATAGATGAGTGGCTTACATAACAATAAATTCTTAAATAAAGCATAAACACACGCTAATAATAAAAATGGGATAAACACACACACAGTTGGAATGAACGTTACGGGTTAAAACTATTGTTTTGTTTATAAAAACAGATTCGTTATATCAGAATCCGCTTTACTTAAATTATCTATTAATAAAGAATATTAATATAATTATTACAATATTTTTTAACATATTAATATTCTTTATTACAATTACAAACGATAAATTAATAAATTACCTATCGCGTTACCGCAACTTACCACTCAATCGCCTCAATGCCTTGTTCTCATTTTTAAAAATGTTTTTTTTTTTTTTTTTTTAATTGTTTTATTTTTAATCAATCATTTAATTAATTAATAATAAACTTTGTTGATTAACAGGAAGGCGCAAGAATGAGGACTTGTCATGCATAAGCTACTGTTTGCTTTGTTCCGGAAGATTAACACAACGCCCTCTCGATTGTTCGGAGGTTATGTTAAAATTAACACACTTTGTTTGTGATACAAAAAAGGTCATGCGATTACATTAATCTTCACCGATTCTTTCACTTAGAAGCTCAATTACTAGATAAGCTAACAATATACAGCATTTCTCGCGCTTATTCACTCTTTTTAATATTATTTACAATTAGTATAAATATCACTAGATATTAGAAGGATATATTTTATTAAACTATTGTACGCTCGAAATATTTAAATGCTTCGTTAGAAGGTATCGGTGAGGCAGCAAGCTTTTAGTCAGTTAACAGTATTGTCAATACAAGGATTGTTTTAATATTTGTGCGAAGTTTCAATATTTTGGCAAGTTAATTATTTATTATTAATTAAAAAAAATTAATAAAATTAAAGGAAGGAGAGTGCGATTATCAATAGAAAGGCACTCGTTTGATTTTTTTCTACATAGGTTTGTCTGGTGAGGTAAGGTTAAATGCATTTGAAATTAACTGACCAAGAGCATGCCGGGATTAGGAGCAAAACGCATCGGATTAATTAGCCTCTCGGTAAAATAATAAATGCAGCAAGTCCGAAATTCCTGCGAATTTCCATGTATTTTTTAGCTATCGATGGCTGTTTTAAGCTAGTTATTGTTGTTTAATTTGAATTAATAAAAGTTTGTAAAAAAAAAAAGATAATCTAAAAGGGCCCGTAGAGTAATAGTCCAAAAAATACGGCCCACATAAGAATAATCCCGTGAATGGTGTATATGGGATTCTCACCGTCAGTTATTTTTCTGGCGACGAACTTCAGGGTCTCGTCGAGCAGTACTACAGGTATTGAGAACTTCATTACAGTTATCCATTCATCTCCTGACAATGGAGTCACTTGGAACACAGACTGTAGATAATAATTTTTATTTGTTAATTTTTTTATCATATTAATTTTTTCAAGTCTTTTATTTATTATGCAAATACTTAAATAACTTTATTTTAAAAATTATTTCATTAAAACCGTTTTTAAGTTTTTTTTTTTATTTTTAGAGATACGGGATTCCCAAGAAAACAGAATTTGACAATAGCGCCACTAGCGGAATTTTTTTAAAACTGATTCAAATTAAAAAAAAAGAATTAATAACTAAAAGCCCTAATTATTGACACTCTAAATTATTTTAAAATAAATTGAGAAAAGCAATATTTTTATATTATTTGATTATTTTTAAATATTTAAAATTAATAATAGTTTTACAGTAAAATTAAATAAAAAAAAAAAAAACAATAATAAACTTACCGAAAGAACTTCAACGTAAAGAATGACAAAGTGAAGTGTGAATGAAAGTGCCATGGAGGCAATGAGCCACATATTCGACCATGGTGGCATAGTGATCAATGACTGGTTCTCAGACAAACTAAATAAAGAAAAATATTTAATAATTAAATTATTTAAAATAATAAATCACCTGAAATTTTTTTCAGCCAAAAAAATAAAGTACCTGTTCATTGCGTTCAACATTTCAATAGTTACAAGTACAGACAACGCCATTGTCATGGGGTGGGGGTCTGTGAAAATTTTGCAGTTAACACCTTTGAATTCATCACCACCTCCAATGCAGGCCAAGTGGTGAGTCTGAAATAATTATTCATAGATAGATTAGAAACTAATTATCAATAATTAATTTGTATTGACTCATGAATACTTACGAGTTGGTAATAACTGAGCTGAGGTCCGGTGGGAGCGTACATGAACCACCAGGCAGCGGATCCTACGGTAGCGGCACCAACGTAGCCACCAATAGCGAGGTAACGGAAGAATAACCATCCGGAGATCAATGATTCACCAGCTCTACGGGGTGGCTGTAAATTTAAATCAATAATTTATTAATTAATTGTTATTATAATTTTTATTATTTCAAAGTACCTTGTCCATGATGTCGAGATCGGGTGGATTGAAACCGAGGGCGGTAGCTGGAAGACCATCAGTTACGAGGTTGACCCACAAGAGCTGGACAGGGATAAGGGCCTCAGGAAGACCAAGAGCGGCAGTCAAGAAAATACTGTAAAGTTTAATTCAAATTTAAATTAATTTTTTTTTTTTTGCTTGAATTTTAATCTAGAAATCTAGATTTATTTTTTGTTTGTTTGTTTGGTTGAGTATGGAGCTATAAATTCACCTGACAACTTCACCGATGTTGGAAGAGATAAGATAACGGATGAATTGTTTCATGTTGTTGTAAATGGCACGACCCTCCTCAACAGCGGCGACGATTGATGAGAAATTGTCGTCAGCCAACACCATCTCAGACGCAGATTTAGCGACAGCAGTTCCTGAACCCATGGCAATACCAATTTCGGCTTTTTTCAAAGCTGGAGCGTCATTCACACCATCACCAGTCTGTGGGAAATAATTTCATTGTTAGAATTTAGTTTTTATGGTTAAAAAAAAATCGGTCAGTCAAGATTTTAAAAATTTTTTTCAATTTTTTGAAGTAAAATAAAAAAAAAAAAATTTTTTTTTGTCTATATTATTTTTGTATAATTTACAACAAAAAATTATCAATTTTACTTAAATTAAAAATTATCCAATTTAAAAAAAAAATAATAATTTGGACCAAAAAAAATTTTTTTTACAAAAATTCAGTCCGGCTTTTTTATAATATCTAGAAAATTTTTAAAATTAAAAAATATCTCAGAAAATATTAATTTAAAATTTTCAGGAAATATTTTCAAATTATCCGCGTCGGGATTCGAACTCCGTTATTTTGACTGTGTAACAAGCAGTCTTCGCACTTAGCCACGCTGAAATTTTTTGATGCAAGCAATCAAAAAATTTTTTATACAAATTTTATTGCACTATATTTTACTTTAATAATATCATACTGAATTTTGAAAATTTGGTAAAAATTTACAAGTGGAGTCAACCATTTTAATTTTCATTTTTTGAACGAAATTTCTATTTGATTTCATTGGTATTTTTTTTTAAATACATAAAAAAATAAACAATTAAAAAAAAAAGTTATCACAATTTTGACAAATTGTCAAAAAAGTTTATAAATGTTTTAGAAAATTGTGGTATTCAATTTTTTTTATTTATTTAAAAAAAAAAAAAAATATGTTAAAAAAATTTAAACTAGAAATTTTATCCAAAAACATGAGCCAAAATTTTTTTCAAATTTTGACAAAAAAGCTATCGAAATCTTAATTTTTTTTTACGACATTTTTTATGATAAATGCGCCGTAAAAACAAACAGAATCAAAAAAAATTTTGAACATGTTAATTTTTCACCTAGATATGGTCCAAAATGGGGTTGACCCACTTGTAAATAATTACCAAAAATTTTTTCATCCATAAAAAAAAAGCCATCAGTAAATTTACTAAAAATTCTGACTAAACATACCATAGCAGAAATTTCATTCATGCTCTGCAAGTATTCAACAATCTTGGATTTGTGAGCAGGTTCCACTCGGGAGAACAGTCTCGCCCTGGCGCAAGCTTCCCTCTGTTGAGCAATGGGCAAGTCATCGAATTCACGACCAGAGTAAGATTTACCAGTAGTGTCTTCATCTTCAGTAAAGACTCCAATACGTCTGCAGATGGCTTCAGCGGTGGCTTTGTTGTCACCAGTGATGACAATGACACGGATTCCAGCGGCCCGGCAACGGACAATTGAGTCGAAGACTTCCTTACGTGGCGGGTCCAACATACCGACGACTCCGATGAAGGTGAGGTCCTTTTCGTACATGTGGAACTTGGTGGAGTCTCCAAGGTCCATCTCGTCGGGTTTCATTGGGTGGTCAGCGGTGGCGAGAGCCAGACAACGGAGAGTGTCACGGCCAGTACCGTATTGACGGGTGAGGTCCAAGATGCGGTTCTTCAGGGTGGAAGTAAGAGGAACTTTGCTGGTGCCGACACGTGCGTGCGTACATCTGTCCAAAACTCCCTCAGGCGCTCCCTTGACGAACAATTTCGGGCCAGTTCCAAGTTTTGAGGGCTTGAGGGGCACGCAGTAAGATGACATAGATTTACGGTCACGGGAGAACTCAAGGGTGAATTCTTTCTTCCATTTGGTCTCAATGTCCTGGCGGACGACAATGGCGGCTGTACGTCTGTCCAATCCGTTCTTGGGGACTCCGAAGGGGTTGATTTTCTCGGCGAGGACGATCAAAGCTGTTTCAGTGGCTTCACCGACCTTTAATATTAATAAGAATTGTTATTAATAATTTTTAAATATTGAAAATATTTTTATTAAGAAATAAATAATAAATTTTAATATCGTATAAAATATTTTAATAAACTTGACACAAATTTATTAAAAATTAAAAATTTTTATCTAATCAATTTCTTCAAGGAAATTTTTAAAAAAATTATTTGCATATCAAATTTTAGATTACCAATTTTTTTATGATAAAAATTAATTATTGTTGTTAATTAATTTATTTTTTTTTTAAACATTTTTAAAGTATTGAAGAAATTTTACAAAAATCATTTTATGAAAAAATAAATAAAAAGTTATCATCAAAAATTATAATAAACCTGACACAATTTTAATAATTTAATTTAAAATTTTTATCTGATCGATTTCTTCATAAAAATCTTTAAAAAAAGTACCTTATCTATAAAACTATCAATTACAATTTTTTTTTATAAAACCGCTTGGTAAAAATCTTACAACAAACTTCTTTATGACGAAATCAATAACATATTAATTTTATCCATCAAAAATCACAATGAACTTGACACAAATATATAAAATTAATCTAAAATTTTTATCTAATCAATTTCTTGATAAAAATAAAAAAAAATGACTTATCGAATAAATATCAAACTATTTATTGCAAATATTTTTAAAAATAAAATTTAATTACTATTTATAAAACTTTTAGAACAAATCTTGTAAAGAAATAAATAATATGTTAATTTCATCATAGTAAGCTTGATATTTATTTTTTAAAAATAATCTAAAATTTCTATCTAATCGATTTCTTTATAAATATTTCAAAAAATAAATTTATTACAAATATTTTTTAAAATAAAATTTAATTTATATTTATTAATTTGGTAAAAAATTTTTTAGAAATAAATCTAAATTTTTCATTAAAAAAATATAGGATAATATTTTTGCCATGAGAAAAAATTTTATGTCCTCCAAAAATAATTTTTTTCGTTATTTCTAAACAAATTTAATGCATAAAATTTTAATTGCATAAATTTTAAGAATATAAAGTTGTAGGAAGATAAAAAAATTTTTAAATGGATTTTCGTTTGAATTTAAATAAATAATTGAGATTGAAACTGAGCATAAGTAAAAAAGTCATAGCATAAATTTAATTACCAAAAGTTAATCTAAACCTCCTGGAAAGCTAAAAAAAACCAACTAACCTTCTCGAAAGCCTGTTTGAATTCGTTGAAATCAATAGCAGAGTCGTTACACATGATACAGATAGTACCAAGCTCGTGAAGAGCTTCATAATCAGTGCCCTTAACCTTGGATCCCTTGAGATAGACATCACCAATGGGTTCATAAGTGGATCCAGTGATTTCGAACTCGTTGAAAGCGCTGTCATTGCCTTCGATCCTCTCAAAGACAAACATGCGACTGACGGACATCTGGTTGGTGGTGAGAGTACCGGTTTTGTCAGAGCAGATAACAGAAGTACAACCAAGAGTTTCGACGGAGGGCAGAGATCTGACGATGGCGTTCTTCTTGGCCATACGACGGGTTCCCAGGGCAAGACAAGTGGTGATGACAGCAGGCAGACCTTCAGGGATAGCAGCGACAGCAAGAGCGACGGCGATTTTGAAGTAGTAGATAGCACCCTTGATCCAGGAGCCACCGTGAGCTGGGTCGTTGAAGTGACCAATGTTGATGGCCCAGACGGCGATACAGATAACGGTGATGACCTTCGACAGCTGTTCACCGAACTCGTCCAATTTCTGCTGCAGGGGAGTCTTGATTTCTTCTGTCTCTGACATCTCGGTACGGATTTTACCAATAGCGGTGTTCAAACCAGTTCCCATTACTACACCTCGGGCCTTACCGGCGGCGACGTTGGTTCCGGAGAAGAGGATGTTCTTTTTGTCCTGGTTGACGGCTCGGGGGTCGGGGATCGCGTCAGTGTGCTTTATCACTGAGACCGACTCTCCGGTCAAGATAGACTGGTCGATCCTGAGGGTCGTTGAGTAGATCTTTATCAGACGGATGTCAGCTGGGATCTTGTCTCCTACAGACACCTCGACGATGTCTCCCGGGACAATTTCCTTGGCTCTGATCCGCTGGACTCCGGATTTATCGCCTCGGACGACTTTACCCATCTCTGGCTCGTATTCTTTCAGGGCTTCAATCGCGGACTCCGCGTTACGCTCCTGCCACACTCCCACCACCGCGTTCGCGATAAGGATGAGCAGGATAACGAACGGCTCCACGAAGGCTGTGAACGCGTCATCGTGCTCTTCAAATAAAGCTAATACCTGGAAAATTAAATTTAATTTATTTTTAGTTTCAAAAATTTTATTGAGATCGAAATATTTTAGAATTTTTTCTTTGGTGAAAAAAATTGAATTTTAATATTTTCTTTTTATCTAATATTTTTCCTATCAAAACTTTCTTCGGAAGTAGGTTATATGTGTTAATTTATTATTCGACAAACTTCGAATTTTTTCAGATAGAAATTTAAACTCAATTTTTTTTTTTTTTTTTTTTCATCAAAATTTTGCATTAAAAAAATTTATTCTATTTAATTTTATTAATAAATTAAAAAAAATATTTTATTTTATTTAAATAAATTCGATTAATTTTTAGTTCAAGAAAATAAAAATATTTTAGAATTTTTTTGTTGAAAAAAGTGGATTTTAATGTTTAAGTTTGATTATTTTCTATGAAATTAAAGTTATTAGTCATTTGATAATTTTTTAATTTTTTTTAACAAATAAATGTGTTTCGAAAATAAATTTTTAAAAAATTGCATTTTTTTTATTTTATTTAAATAAATTCGATTAATTCTTAGTTCAAGAAAATGAAAATATTTTAGAATTTTTTTGTTGAAAAAAGTGGATTTTAATGTTTAAGTTTGATTATTTTCTATGAAATTAAAGTTATTAGTCATTTGATAATTTTTTAATTTTTTTTAACAAATAAATGTGTTTCGAAAATAAATTTTTAAAAAATTGCATTTTTAATTTTTTTAAGATTTCTACATCAATTTTTTTTTTCCCAGAATTGATTTGTTACAAAAATTCTTAAAATTATCAAATATCTGCTAAATTAATTTTGATAGTGATTCAATTAAAAAAAATTTTTTTCAATTTTTTATATCAATAATTAATCAAAAAAAAAAAAAAAAAAGGAAAAAAATTTTTAATAAAACAAAAAACTGAAATAAATAAATAAAAAATACTTACGAAAGAAATGATAGCGGCTAACAGAAGAATCTTAACTAAAAGATCATCGAATTGTTCTAAAACAAGTTGCCAAATGCTCTTTCCTGAAACAATATCCAATTAAAAGTTTAGATGAAAACAAAACAAAACAAAACAAAACTACTGGTAATAATAATAATAAAACAAAGCACATGTATCGGTTATATATAACATCATACGTCGCCGGAAGTTTTACTTGAGTTATTGAGAACTCACATGGCCCGTATTTGAGGTTTATCGATACCACGGGCCATGTGTGTTCTGCAAGTCATTCATTAAGCCCTCGTTCGCCTCGTTTAAACCAAAGTAACCCGCGGATAATTATGGGTATTTAAATACAGCGATTGTTGGTCATGCATTAAATAGCGGAACTTATAACTAAACTGTAAGACACCAATCGAGTCACCGCGACCTTGATGGCAAATGTCTTGCGTATGATTGACGTCATTAAAACTCTCCAACAAAACTACTGTACTTAATTAATATTAAATATTATTTAATTATTAATATTATTCGCGATAAAAAAAAAAAAATAATAATAATAATAATAATAATAATAATAATAATAATACTTTGTAATTATTTATCATTTACAAACAAAACAATCAAAATCTTGAGACTTAAAAAACTTAAAATTGTTTGCTAATTGATTAATCTAACAATCGTCTGGATCTTGAGTTTTAGTCTATCTTTTTAATTGAGTTCAAGTTAATTTTAACTGATAAAATTATCATATATATTTATTTATGACGCGTAAATTAATGCAACAACCGATGACTATTTTTTACCTTTATAGCATTGTGATTAGCAACGCAGTGCAATGAAAAGACGTCACTGTCTTTTCAATTGAAATATTTTTTTATATAAATGTGCTACTTATTTTTTTTTTTTTTTTTTTTTTTTAATATTACGTATTACTATTATTATCATTATTCATTATTTTCCCTCATAATGAAGACAATGTATGTTTTATACCGCGTAAATATTGTTTAAATATAATAACGAGGCTTACGAGGGACATTGGAGTAAAGAACAAGTATCGGATACTTAACAGTCCGTTATCATTGTCATCGTCACACCTCAGTCTATTATTAATACATATTATTAACCGCACTCCAAGGTCCGTTAATTACGCCTTTTTAAATAAAATTAAAATATTAATCGAGACTCTTGGTTATCTCAATTAATTAAGCTGGATATAAATCTCTTGGAAGCAAACAGGAAAATTTTATCTCAACTATCGTTGAGATTATTTTTATCAACTCACCCTCCTCGGCTGGCAATTCTGAAACAAATAAAACTCTAATTAATATTTTTATTAATAATTAATTATTATTATTATTTATAATTTTTAATTTACGGTAATTAACTCATTGGATAAATTACTAGTTACATTGAAAACAATTTTGCGATGAGAGATTCTCTCCTAGTTGACCTACATCAAAGTTACGATATTATCGACTATGTTGTATTCTGCATCCGTGAACAACCGGAATTTAATATAATATGTTACATCTGATAATAATTGACATAACTAATTGTCAGATTGTGTTAGTAAACATAAACAAAGATCGATATGTAATAATTCAGGCTAATTTATTTAATTAATTACTATCTCTATTGTTCTGACGTTCATCGGCTTTTGAGTGATAATTTTATTAATTAAGCCGAAATTTATCATTTTTATAGAATTATCGTATAAAGAAATTTTTTGTTTTAAAATAATTTTTAAAAATGAAATAAAATTTTTTTTGGACTTGAAAAATTATCCGCATCGAGATTCGAACCCCGTTCTTTTGAGTGTGTAAAAAGCGGTCTTTGCATTCAGCCACTCTGAAATTTTTTGATGCAAGCAATCAAAAAATTTTTTTTACAAATTTTATGCTATTATAATTTACTTGAATAATATCATACTGAATTTTGAAAATTTTGATTATTTTTTGGTTCAATTAATATTAAAAAATTTTTTTTCTTACAAAAAATTAAAAGAAAAAATTTTTATGATTTTAAAAATTTTTTAAAAACAAAAATTGACAATTTTTGATAAATTCAGATAAGTATAAATTAAAAAAAAAAATTTTCTATTGAAAATAATAAAAATTAAATATTTTAATTCTATAAAAAATTTCTAATAACTAAATTCACACTTATTAGTATACAAATTAAATATTTTTACATAATAAAATTAAAAATATAAATTCCAGCTTTTTTTTTTTTTTTTTTGTAATTTTCACTCTGAAAATTTTTCAATATTAAAAAAATTATTCCAGCTACGAACAGAAAAAAAAATGTAAATAACATAAAAAATGACACGTGGATGAAAAATCAATAAGAAATAAGGGATTCGGTACCCTTAGCATTTACCAAAGGAAAAGCGTGTGTGTAAATGTACGGATGAGGGCTTGGGCGGTGTGGCTGAAGCCGAGGGCTAAATAGCGTTAGAGAGAGAAAGAAGGGACCATTGATCGTTTTTCCCGTGCAACGTGTGCTCGCGGATGATAAAGTGTGACGTGGCTGTGAGCCATACGTTGGAGTGTTATGTTGTATAAATTTGTTACGCGACAATGAGCGTGAGCAGCAAGGACAGATACAAAGCTCGGATGATGTACACAAATCTATCCTCTGCTCCTCGTACTCGATGCTGTGTCCAACCATATCATATATTATATCACGGTTAGGTTGTATGCAATAAAAAAACCATCTATGTTTAGATATTCTCCTTGCACTTTCCAATCAATCTTTGTTCGTATGTTAGTCTCATATTTTTCAAGATAAAAAATCTTTGTCCCCTCACATCACCTTTTTCCTTCTATGTAATATTACGCTAAACGTTTTTATGTTTTATGACCTATTAAAAGTTTTTGTTCTGGTACTTATTATTTTTACAAATAATGAGTTGACATTTTTTTTTAACTTTTAACTGTTATTTTTTTCTTATTTTTTAATTTACTTTAATGACAAGTTTTGCTTGGAAAAATTTTTATTTTTAAAAATTTGGAATTAGAATTTTTTTTATCACAAAATTTTTCAAATAAAAATTTTTTACAATTTTTTTTTAACAGTAAAATTTTATCAATAATTATTTTTGGAAAATTTTATAACAAATTTCTTATTTTAATTTTATAAAATTTTTTTCAGATTTTAATTATTATTTTTTTTAATTTTTGTGACAAATTTTGCTTGATAAAAATTTTGAAGTTTGTTTCTTTATATCCCAAAATTTTTTACAATTTTTTTAACAGAAAAAAACTTTAGCAAAAATTATTTTTTAATAATTCTATAAAAAATTTCTATTTTAATTTCATCAAAAATTTTTTTAAAAATGATTGGAATTTTTTATCAAGTTTACAATAATTGTATAAAATTATTAAAAAGAAAAATTTCCACGAAAACCTTGAAAAAAAAATAACATAAAATTTCGTCCTCGCAATCCTTTTTAAAACTGACCATGACAATAATTATTACATACTAGATCTTGAAAAAAATCTAACAATTTAAAATTTTTCAAGAACAAACTAAAAGTACCTTAAAAAAAATTACAATAATTTTTTTTTTATTAAATAATTTAGACAAGATATATTTATAACAAATACATAAATTGCGTAAGATGTAGAAAAATAAAAAATTCTATTTATAATAACAAAAAAAAAAAAAAAAAAAAAAAACTTGAACCAATAAAGCAGATCACCTTACAAGTGCATTTAAAAGGCTGCAATTAATAATAATAACTCTTATTAAATATAAATCCGAAATTTAAACTTAGTAATTTTTATCAATAAATAATAACTTTTAAAACAAAATTATTCTATCTATAAAACTACAACAGTTGATAAAAAATTTACAAGGAAAAGTTATCACATTAATAATTGAAAGTTCATCGACTTAAATGTATATAGCGACACAAACGCCCGCATAATTTATAAATTTTCATTACCACTCAGTGCACGATAAAATAAAATAAAATAAAAATAAACTCTAAAATTGAAATTTATAAATACATATTACTCCGTTTAAAATCTTACATAAAGCTGGTATTTTTATTTTTAAAATTTAAACTTGGGCTAAAGTCAATTCTAATATAGTGACATAATCTATTACGACAGTTAAAGTTAAGTCTAGTAACTTGCTCGACTTTGGCAACTATAATTACAGCTAAGTACTTAAACTATTTTAAATATTATCCAAATAATTATCGAGTTAATTTTATAAAACTATCACAACCCACGCAACAAACTTCTCTCAACACATTATTAAATTATTAAATTATTACTGTTAAATACATAAACAACAATAACTAAAATTTCAAAATATTACACGCTCATTAAATCCATAAAACACTTCCGTAAACATATATCTTAAATGTAATTTAGTACTGGCTAAAATAAAACGGTCTTTAAATCTTCAAATTATCTAATTGCCTTAACCACTAAAAATAATTCAGTGAAGAAAAAAAATAAAAAAATAAACTCATAAACTCTCTATTAATTGGTTTTTAGTTATTATTATTACTATTCAAAATTTTCTAAGCTATGGCTTTTAGCTCATGGTTTATTTAGATTTAGATTATATTTACCCTCGTAAATAAATTTATAATCTTTATTTATACACGTGCATTAACGTGTTGATGGGTACAGAGTCATTGAATATTTTATCTGTTACTTGTGATACACTATGCTTTTTTTATTTTTAAGAAAATAATATTTTATAAATAACTGTTGGCTTTTTCACGTGGATATGTCAATTCACTTTTAAAGTTTTTTTTTATTATTATTATTATTGCAGTTTTTGTTATTAAGCGCTTTTAATAGCTTTTTCGTATATGGTCGCTTTTTAAAAGCTTTGGTAAGTGGTTTTAAATTATTTTAAAATTTACAATTTATTTTTACGGAAAAAGGCGGACTTGATTTTTTATTGAAATATTTAGAATAATAACAATATGTTAATAAATTTAATAAATTATTTAGAAAAATGACAAAATTTTGAATTAAAATTGTTTGAATTTATTTATTTTTAAATTAAAATTTTTAAAATATTGAAAAAAAATTTTTTTATAAAAAAAAATGGGTACTTAATTTTTTACTCCAAAATTAAAAAAAAAAATTTTTATTATAAAATCAACTTTTAAATTATTTTAAAAAATTGCAAGATTTTTTTTTTAGTTAGTTTATAAATAAAATTAATATTTATAATAATTTGTTCAAGTATAAAATTAACATATTAAAAAATTTTATAAATTATTAAAAAATTTTGAATCAAAATTATTTCATGAATAAAATTATTATTAAAATTTCTTTTGCTAAAAACTAAAAATATTAATGATATTAAAGTTAGCTGTCACCTGACCAATTTTTAATTTTATTTAACAATTAAATTTATTAAAAAAAATTACAATTTTAATTTTTTTTTAATTTCTAGATGTCAATTTTTTTTTCTTATTTTTTTTCCCATAATTTATTTGTTACCAAAAATTATCAAATATCTGCTGAATTAATTTTCATAAAATATTAAAGAAAAATTACATGAATAATTTATTTAAAATAATAATTTTGTCATAAAAAAAATTTACAAAAATCGTGAGATTTCTCTAAAGTTCACAATAAAAAATTAAATTCCAAATAACAACAATAATGATCTAAAAAAAAATTAAATCATTTAAATAAATCAATAAAAATGACTGATAATTTTTTTTCAGCTAAAAAAAATAAATTAAGAAAGTACATATGTTCACGTGGTTATGCCATTTGACTTTTAAAAGCTCTTTAACGCGTAATAAGTATTTTAAAAAATATATATAGTAGTTTGTACGTAAGAAAAAATAGATTGAGTAAAGTAACAAAGATAAAATGAAGAACAAGTGGTGGTAAACTCGATAGTTCAAACAAAAATATCTTTAATACGAAGCTAAAACTCGGTCACCACGACATAGACAGTTATGACAGCCAAATAATTTCTAGCACTTTTTCATCAATCAAACGTATTATTTTTAAGTTCACCCTGTAACTAGTAATTTACTTTTCTTGAAATTAAAATTAAAAATTATTTATAATTTCTGCTCCAAAAAAAAAAAAAAAATTATTTTTCTTAAAATTTAGTACTTACCGTTGAGACCATATTTCTCTTGGTTCCTCTTGACCTGGTCCGGCGATAATCCTTTTTCCTGATCACAGTTGAAGTAGTTCAACACCTCGTCCACAGTTTTACAGTGGGCGTCTTCCATCTCTGTTTATTTCCTCGTTATTAATTATGTACTGAGTTTTGTCTGTCCTTGTCAGAAGTTTCTGTTCATTCACTCTGAAAAAAAAAGTCACATTATTTTATTTAGCAAAATTACATTTTATAAAAATTATTTATCATCATTATTATTATTAATTATTAAATATTAATTAATATTTCACAAAGTAATACGCACTGGGCACTATCACTATTTAAAAAAATAATTAATTTAATTAAATGTTGAGGAAAAATTAATTCAATTAATCCATCTTTACCAAACTCACCGACAAATTACAATTGACACAATAGTACGTGTCACTGACAAAATAACGCTAGGTTATGACTCGGTAGTTTTACAAAATAAAAGAAAAAAAAAAAGCGTCGAAAAAAAAAATTTGTAACCGTGTAAATATCACAGACCACGTTTCCTGACAATCATTTTTTTATTTCGCCTGCATCGCCAATTACTAACTCTTAAAATTTTAATCTACAAAAAAAACTACCAAAAAGAAGAAATGTTAGTTTGTAAAAAAAAAAAATAAATAATTGCAACGAAAATTCAATTAAAAAACTTCAACTACTAATATAATAAAGTGTATTTAATATTATAAAATATATCCGAGTTGCTGACTAAATCTCGATCTCGCTGCGCGCAACTGACCACGTAAAAATTGAGCAGCTCGCTATTGGTCGGAGCGCCCCTGACGGCTGAAGCTTAAACTTACCCGCGGGAAAAAATTTAAATGCTCTCCGATTTATTTTTGAGGTAAATAATTGAGAGATTGTAGATTTTTAATTTATTAATCAATTAATTTATTAAAGAAGAAATAAATTTTTGTAATTTTTCAACAGCGACGCGGCTTTTTTCGGAAGAAATCGGCAATTGAACGAGGTTGCTTTTGCCACAGTGGCTTTTTTTTTTTTTTTTTTTGTTTATGTTATGTAATTTTGACTTGGAAATTTTTTTTACACAATACTGAAATCAGAAGCTGACAAATTTTGAATTAAAAAAATAAACAATTTCTTCTTTTTAAAAATAAAATTATTAATTTTTTTTTCCATTTCTTCTTTTTAAAAATAAAATTAATAATTTTTTTTCTATTTCTTCTTTTAAAAAAAAAATTTAATAATATTTTTTCTATTTCTTCTTTTTAAAACTTAAATTAATAATTTTTTTTCAATTTCTTCTTTTTTAAAAACTTAAATAATAAATTTTTTCTATTTCTTCTTTTTAAAAATTAAATTAATAATTTTTTTCAATTTCTTCTTTTTAAAAAATGGAATTAATAATTTTTTAATATTTCTTCTTGTGAATTTAAAAAATTTAAAACCATCTTTATAATTTATTTAAAAAATTCTAAAAATTGTCAGATAATTAATTAAAATAATTGTTTTATTTTTTTAAAATGATTTTTAGATGAAGAAAAAAAAATATTATTAAAAATAATGAAGTATTAAATAAAAAATGTGCCAACAGACACTTTTAGCTTTGAATAATTCAGCCAGGGTCTGCCACTGGTAACTCTTGACATAATGCCATTATTAATATTATTCAATACTCTATTTCTTCTCAAAAAATAATAAAAGTTATGAATAATAATTACGTGAAGAATAATGAATATGTTTATTTAAGGGATAAGAAATGTTTTTTAGCTTTAATATAAAAAAAATAGTGATATAAATCCACAGACACTTAATAAAGCACTGTAAGGGACGGAACTTAATTAATGGCACAAACACTTTAAATATAGACACTGCACAGGTTTAATTTTACAATTAACTCACTGTACACGGTGTGTGTGTAACTTACCGATTATTTAATATTTATAAAACACTTAAGTAAACACTTGACGAAAAACAACCCCGTTAGAATAGTCTCGGCATACTGGGAAGAAATAAAAACTGAGACTATTAAACAATATTATAATTTATAATTAATAAACTAGATTGTTAAAATTAAGTTAACATACATAAATAATAGAGAAAATAAACGTTATGATACGGCAACGCCTGCGCTGCTGAGCGAAACGGGGCGCCGTAGATCCTAGAAATTCGTTTAAATAGTCGGGGATACCGCTACCTGGTGGACGAACCAAGAAGATCACCTCCAAGATACGCCGAGGGGTCGAGGAACGAGGGAACACACAGATGATGCTCTTGATGATGTCTATTGATCAAGATCATAATAATGATCTAGAGAATTGGAAGGCTGCCAACAACCCGGCTTTATTTCTTTTAAATCTGATTAACCTTCGTTACAGTTTTTCATTGTCTTCCTACTCGACTCAGTCTCTCCAGAGGAGCAATCTATAGTCTTCTTTTAATTATTTTTTTAATTGTTATGCAATTAGGCTTTGTTCCAAATTCATCTTCACAATTAGCATCTGCAATTTGTAATTTATTTTTGTCAAGACTTTGTAATTTACTTAATTTTATTACTTTTTTACGAGTTTTTTTAGATAAATTCCTTCTTTTTAATTTAAAAATTAATAGATTTTTTCAAAATAAATTTTTTTTTAAATTTACTCATCTTCAAAAGTTGAAATATTAACACGCTTTTTTGTAGTTTATATTTACTCGTTTTTTGTTTATATAATTTTTGACATTTCTGAAAAATATATAATAAATTAATCTTTTTAGTTTATAAATATTTAAATTTCTTCTTAATTTTATAATTAATTTATATTTAAAGTACCTTTTAATTAAATTAAAAACTTTAGTTGTCCTCAAAGAAGCTAAAGATTATTTTTTGAAGGTTAAAAAAATTTCTTCTTCATTTAAAATTTTTGCCCATAAATTTCTTCTTTCTTTTTTTTAAATTTAATTAAATTAAGCAATAAAATTGCATGAAAAATTTATTTCAATTAAAATTAACCTCTAAAAAATCTAGTAAATAATTATTTTGGTTAAAAAACTTTGTTTAACCTAAAAAAAAAAGTAAAAATTAAAAGAGTTACTTCGCAAAAGGTATTCTTCAAAGTAAAATTTCTTCAGTAACTCAAAGGTCAACGTCCTAAAGAAAATAAATCAATTATAACACGTTAAATAAAATATTAAAGCGGATGTCCAGATGCTTAAACTCAGCTGTCATAGCCATCAATTTATTTATGACTAGTAAGCGTTAAGCTTTTGGCAAATGACTCGGTGGAAAAAGAAAATTTCAAGTGTTGATTAGGAAAGAAAGCTAAAAAAATGTAAGCTTTCATAAAGTTGGCGCAAATAGAATTAAAAAAAAAAAAAGTATGTTGACGGGTAATAAATAACCTCCACTATAATGGAGGTTATTTTTTTTTTTTATTTTTTTTCCAACAGGTTAGATGTTACTAAGTAATAACCGCTCGGTGCTCAGCATTAACCTACAAATACAATAACAATAACAATAATAGTTTAAAAATATAAAACAAGTAAAAAGAAATTTTACACACTTACATTTACATTAGTTATTTATAGTTAAACCAGGGGAAAAAGATAATACGAAATTAGAACTCACGCGGCCTTTGTGCTCATGAGCGTCATTAGACGGCATTTTTCAGGGTAGCATCAGTTTTAAGACATGAGAGAACGAGACGGGAGACGGTGATGCTTTTTTGATCATCTGAAATACAACATTATACTACATTACTGTACTACAACTATAGATAATATCATAACTTATGCACACTAGCAACCTCTGGGTGTCCCTGGGAGGCATTATTGCTGCCAAACGTTCAGAATAGACAGGTAATACATTCTTCATTGTCTTCTGTCTTGCGCTTTACAATTATATCAACGGTGAGTCCTCGAATAAAATCCCGCCTCCCTAAAATTAATTATCACACTTTTATTTCTTCTTTGTTTATTTATTTACTTTTTTGCTTTTCAAGGTCTGACGCAACTGTTGGCCGTCGGGTTGGTGAGAAGAAACATTGTTGACAGAGGTTAACACCTTTATGATAAGTATAGGATTTAATCGTGCCAATAATTTCAATTCAATTGGTTTACATTTGATCATCAATTTACTTTGCATATCGTACAGAAGAAGAAGAAGAAGAACAAGATTCATTTTTGTTGAAGTTATACTTCTTTTGGCGCGTTTGGATGAGAGTGAAATTTTTGCGCATGATTTTTCCCAAAAAAGCGAAACGATGAAGTTGACTATCAAATATAATTAAAAAATATAGATTTCTTTTACTGACTAAGTTAAGTTAACTCTTATACAGGCTAATCGCAAAGTATCCAACGAAATGTTGTTATTTTCAAATTTGATACACAGTAAAAAATTTTGTGTCTATGCGTAAAAAAATTATAAAATTGAAGTACGACATTTCAAATTTAAAAAAAAATTTTTTTTTAATTTTACTTAAATAATTAAAAAAAAAAACTCATATGTAAAAAACTTGAAAAACTATAAGTGCAATTTTTTAGAAATATCTTTTTAGTTATAATTTAATTAATAAAAAAAAATTAAAAATTCTTAGACTTTTGATAACTTCAGTGTGATAAAAAATTTTGTGTTAAATATTTAACACTTTTTTGTGTTAATTAAATACAATAAATGTTAAATTCACAAATAAAAGTGTTAAATATTTAACACAAAATTTTTTGACGGATTGACGCAAAATTTTTTACTGTGTAAAAATACCATTTAATATAAAATATATTATTCATATTAATAATAAATTCTAAAAAATGGTTAATTAAATATTTTAGTTTTTATTTAACTTGGTAATAATTTCTTTTTAATGAATATTTTTTCAAAAATAATAATAATTTCATAAATTAATATATTTGAACTAAAATATAATTATTGTAGTACTTATTATATTTAGATATCTTTTTATTGAGTTCAGAATTTTGTAATACAGACTTAATCATTTTGTTTATCGAATCAAGTAATTCTATCCATATTTTTTTTTAAATTTATTTTACACGGAAAGAACAAAATTAAACTGCATATCCTCTCATATTATACTCAGTGTAATCTGTGGTGAAAAAAAATTTCAGATAATATCAAATATAATCCAGATTATACTAAATTATTTTTGTATTATACTCAGTGTAATCTCCGATTTGACCAAGTAATTTTTCTGGTTATACCGTCCCAGATTACACTGGATATAATCCGAAAAAATACCCGGTATAATTTGAATTATACTCAGTAGAATTTTGGATTATATAATTTTTTCAAAAGTTTTTTTCTTTTTTAATTTATAAATTTTTTTGAAAATTTGT
>JZSA01000632.1:0-15213 GCA_000956155.1 Cotesia vestalis | reverse complement strand
AAAAAATTTTGTGTTAAATATTTAACACTTTTATGTGTTAATTTATTCTATTAAATTTACACATAAAAGATGTAAATAAATTTAGCAGATATTTAATAATTTTTAGAATTTTTTTTAACAAATAAATTATGGTAAAAAAAAATTAACATTTAAAAATTAAAAAAAATTAAAAATCCAATTTTTAAAAAATCATTTTTTTGTTAAATAAATTAAAAAAATTCTCTAATGACTGGTAACTTTAATGTCATACATAAAAGTGTTAAATATTTAACACAAAATTTTTTACTGTGTAAAATTAGACAAAAACTTTTTTCATCGGATATTAATTTATAATTTTAGTTTCAGGTGGAGTTTAATATTTGCTCGTCCAGTGACTGGTGTAATGAACTTGAAAATAAACACCGTCTAAGCAAAGCACAATTTTTTTTAATTGTAAGAGCTGGTACGTCATCACCGGGACAGAAAGTTCTGATCTATCCGAGCACACTCGTCATAACGGATAACGGGCGAGTAGCCGGTCAAGCCTACGCTCTAGGCCAGGGGCTAGGCTATGCTATTTTCTACTTCTACCATCCACCAGTAGCAGCTTATGAACCAAAAATAGAATTCCTCTTTCCTACTATACGTGTTTTTATTTATTTAAGTATACTTTTAAGACTGCTACTAATGCAATCATTTTCATTTAATTTTATTATCTCATTTTATTTATTTATATTAATATTATTTTGTATTTTATATTTTATTATTGTTTTCTTCAATAACGTCATTCATAATCGCCAAGTTCAAAGTGTCCGTCCTACGCAATTTAAATATATTTAAAAAAATTTTATTGTAAGGAAATATTTCAAATCCCTGGCGATTAATCACATTTTTTTTTTTTTTCGCTAGATATTAATGTTGATCTTGATGCTGATGCTAATAGCACTTGGGTAGCTGCTGGTGGACGACAGGTGCATCTACGAGGATAAATATCACTGATGACCCTCATCCAATCTTACACAGACATTAAAGTCGAGCAAGACAACGATAATTTCGAAACATTTGGTAGCAAAAATCCGCGGTGAGGTATTTTCATATCGACCAGCTCTGCCAGTTGGGATATAGGAAACTCGAGGCTACCTGGGGGTAGTTTTAAATATATTTTAACAAGTCTTAAGGCTCATTTTTAATTATTTTCACGCTAAGCTTCTCTTTACTCACTTTGTTTCGCTGAGAAATTGAGGTTATGATTCATCAAACAAAGTTATTAATTTTTTTAAAAGAAGAAATGAATAAATAACCAATTAATCAAGTAAAGACAAGTTTTAAATATATTTTAACAAGTCTTAAGGCTCATTTTTAATTATTTTCACGCTAAGCTTCTCTTTACTCACTTTGTTTCGCTGAGAAATTGAGGTTATGATTCATCAAACAAAGTTATTAATTTTTTTAAAAGAAGAAATGAATAAATAACCAATTAATCAAGTAAAGGCGAGTTTTAAATGTATTTTAAAACTTGTAGAATTTTTATTAATATAAAAATTCCTATTTTTTATTTACTTTGTTCTTTTTAGAGATTGAGGTTGTGATTCATCAAACAAAGTATTCAATTTTTTTAAAAGAAGAAATGAATAAATAACCAATTAATCAAGTAAAGACAAGTTTTAAATATATTTTAACAAGTCTTAAGGCTCATTTTTAATTATTTTCACGCTAAGCTTCTCTTTACTCACTTTGTTTCGCTGAGAAATTGAGGTTATGATTCATCAAACAAAGTTATTAATTTTTTTAAAAGAAGAAATGAATAAATAACCAATTAATCAAGTAAAGACAAGTTTTAAATATATTTTAACAAGTCTTAAGGCTCATTTTTAATTATTTTCACGCTAAGCTTCTCTTTACTCACTTTGTTTCGCTGAGAAATTGAGGTTATGATTCATCAAACAAAGTTATTAATTTTTTTAAAAGAAGAAATGAATAAATAACCAATTAATCAAGTAAAGACGAGTTTTAAAAGTATTTTAAAACTTGTAGAATTTTTATTAATACAAAAATTCATATTTTTTATCAACTTTGTTCGTTTTAGGGATTGAGGTTATGATTTATGAAACAAAGCTCGTAAATCTGATTAATTTGACGGGGAAGAAAAAATAGTAAATAACCAATTAATCAAGTAAAGACGGGATAAATTTGGAAGCTAAAAATTGCTCGGGGATATTATCTATAAATATTTAACGTCAGCTAACGAATTAATTTGACATCTGTGAAATGCAAAGTGATGAGCCGAAGACTGTCAGAAAAGTAAAATATTTTTTTATAAATATTCAAACTATTTTTTTTAAAGAAGCTTATGCATTGACAATCCGGTGGTTTATGGCTCTCTGTTACGTGGACAAGACACTGAGGCAGCTCGGCTGAAAAAACGCCTACACAAAATAGCTACCGTGTTATTTCGAGGGGTAGCCTTGAGTTGCGGCCAGAGAAAACTTTTGAAATATCGGAAAACAGAGTACCTCTTATTCTTATTTAAAAAAAAAAAAAACGGCAAATAATTGTTATTATTATTACAGTTTTTTTTGTTTTAATTTTTTTTTTATTGAGTAATACTGATCTCAGATCGTAAAAAAAATTTTTTTTAAGATTTTATAATCTTCGCGTGGATAAACCAGGTCAGTAAACCACTGGATAACACCACACTGCTCCTGAAAAATTTAATTATCTTATTAAATAATTATAATTGAATTAATTTTCTGTTATTAGTGTTAACTTACCAGATAATTGATTTAGTAATTAATGAATATCTCAACGGATTATAAAGAGCGACGCGGTAATCTTTGCTGCGCTGGAAATGATCCAGAATTTCTCTCGCCCTGAAATGTCAATCAAATATTTATATATTTTATAATTTAATATTATTATTAATAGCAAATTTTATAAATATTTTTTTTTTTTATTTTATTTTTCTGAAAATATTATAAAAAATTTTTAGGAGCATAAAATTCGACAAAGTATCTAGCCTGTTAAGCGTAAAACATAAAAATAAAACTAAAATAATTTAATAAAAGATTTATAAGTGGCTAGAAACAGTTTAAGTAGCAGAAGCAGTAGCACGGGCCTATAAAGATGAATGCATGATAGCAAATTCCCGGGATTATTTATTTTAAAACTAAATCAAGACGAGCAAACTAAAAAGTAACTAGTTATTTAATACGCGTACAAATGTACGTAGTACACACGCTTCAAAACCTTGGTATTATTATTAAACTTATAACGTCGTTTTATCTAACTTACGGGCCAACCAGACGACAATTTTTCATCCAAATAACGACACTAATCGTTGATAATAATAATATTTATAAGAGTGACAATAATAATCGGATTTTTATATTATTAAACTGAGTAATTTTCATGTTTAAATAAATATGCTGTTGAAAGAATATTTTGGTACTGCATATCTTCTAATCTTCATTAATTTTTTTTAATTATAAAAATTATATTGCTTTGATTTATTTTAATTAAATATTAAATTTTTTTTCACTGGGCCCATGACCTTGTAAAAATTTTAAATCTAAATTAAATAACATTTTTGATATTAATAATATTAACTAGCAACCTTGCAGTCACTATGTGACTTGTGAACTATAAATAAATAAAATTTTGCTTTATTAAATAATTACTCTTGTTAAATTGCACTGTACTTTCTTAAATATTGAAGTTTTTGAAGATATAATCTCAAATCGATGTTACACTCATCAAGAGCTTTCATTTGAGTACCCACATGCATTTTCATATATTTTTCATATATACATAAATATAATATATATAAATATATCACTGGCCACAAAATTTAGATTATCCTCTTAATAATTTAGATTATACTCTGAGAGAAATAATTTCTTTTAAAAAAAAATGTGGTGAGAAATTAATTTGTTCAAATTTTTTTAACTGAAGAAATAAAAATTTTTCTCAGAATAATTTTCTTGTTTAAAAAATATTTTTTTTTGATTTGAAAAATAGTAATTTTAAATTAAAAAATTATTAATTTAAATTTAAAAATAAATTTTAATAATAAAAAAAGCAATTTGCAAATTTTTAACAAAAAAAAATTTTTTTTTTTTTTCAAATCAAAAAAATTTTTTTGCAGGAAAATTACTGTGAAAAAAATTTTATTTCTTCAACTAAGAAACAAAATTTTTAACAAATTAATTTTTTATTAATAAATAATTATAATAATAATTTCTTACGTTCGATAATTTGATGTTGCAACTAAAATACTTTTTTTATTATAAGGTTTTATTGCAATTGATCCAAACGGCGATAATAATTCTGAAATCTGATAAAATAATAATTAATAAATAAAAATTAAAAAAAAAAATTAATATTAAAAATTACCTCACGTATATTGATTGATATTTTTTGAGTTTTTATATTAAGCCAAGGTGGCCGAGTTGATTTAGGATCTGGTCCGTCTAATCTCTATAAATAATAAAAAAAAAAAAAAAATAAACAGTTTACAATAATTTATAATATTCAATAGCTGTATAAATAACTTACAATGTGAGAAAGGTCAGCGCGTATCACATTAACGCAATTAACGTACTCGTGAACTCCATAAAAAATTTCCGAGTTGGTCAGTTCTATTAACCCATCACGTCTGTGAAAACAAACAAGCCAGCGTTAAGTAAACACGGTTTATAAAAGTCGGAATAAATATTTAAATACTTACAGACCGCGTTTTTTAATCGCGTGTACGTATGCTGTTTTTACAAAACAATACCCACTGTAATAAGAATCCCAGCCAGCGTCATGGTATTTTTCTTCGTCTAAATTTTTTTAATAAAAATAAAAATATTATTAACTTGAGGGTTGAGGTTGAGTTATTGTTTAATATTAAATTTACCTGTGTTTTCTGTCTCGAATTCAATTTTTGGAGAGTCTATTATTAATACACGTCCGGTGGTTATGAAAAATTCGTAAAGCTCTTGAAGGATATTCGATTTTAATACATCTGAAATAATAATCATACTATTAAATTTTATATAAAATTTAAAAAAATGTTTTTAAATAAATTAATTGCTTCGCTTTAAAATAAATTAAAGTGTAAATTTTCAAATTTTTATGGAGAGTCAAACGCGATAACTTTTAAAAAAATCAATTTTTCTTCTTAATTTATTTTTGAATATCTTCATCTATATTATTAAGAGAGTAAGAAAAATTTTTTTTCAGGATAGTCAAATGATAAAATTAAAAATTGCAAAAAACGAAAAAAAAAATTTTTTTGGAAATTCAAAAATTCATATTTTGAAAAAAAAAAAAAAAAAAAAAAAAAACAAAAAAAAACACATTCTTCTAAAAATTTCAGGATCTTTTAAAATCAGAACAAGGTATTTAACAAAAAAAATTGAGCCAAAATTTTAACTGCGAATTTCTTTTTAAACGATTTTCAAAAATTCAAAATTTGATAAATTTGGCAATTTTCAAAATTTTTTCCAAAATATTTTTTTTTCAAAAACCCTAAGTGTCTCCTTTCAAACAATCAAAAGGCCATTTCTGTATCTATAATAACGTTTGGAATATTACAAAAACAAAATTGATAAACCGGAAAAATTGCGAAATTTTGAATTAGAATTTTTTGAAAAAAAAATTTTTATTTTTATTCCTTTGCAGAACTTCGTTAAATGATAAAAGAAAACTTCTGACCAAAATTTGTCCAAATCGAAAGTGGTCCAAGTCGAAAGTGGGGCAAGACGGCCCACCTAAGCCAGTTTTTATTTTTTGTGGCTTTCTACTATCAAGTGGATTTACACTCGTCCAACTTTGACTCAATTCACCGGAATTTTTTGAAAGTTCCAAAAAAAAATTTTTTTGGGGCAAGATGGTCCACCTCCAAAATATGATGAAAAAATACTAGAAAAATAAATTTTGGGTCAATTTTTGAGATGGGCCTTTTTGCCCCACCCCCTTCCCCTATGTAGACATATATTCAATTATTTATTGCGGAATATAAATTTGCATATCGCGTTACTAAAGCCAAAAGAGCGCGAAAAAAATTTTTTTCACTCCAATTACGCTAAAAATGTTTATAAGATCTATAAAAAAAGTGGATAAAAAAATTTTTTTTGTATCCGCCCTTTTGGCTCTTAGACAAAAAAATTCTGAAGCCAAAAGAGCGTATCATTTTTTTAATAATAATAATAATTAATTATTAGCCTTAAAAAAAAAAAAAATTATAACACTGGGCCAGCGACAATATTTTACCTTAAATCTATAATTTATACTGAATATTAAAAATAAAACAAACCTGAATTTAATTTCTTCTTCAACTCATAACTAATAAACTTAGTGTCATAAATATTAGGAAAAATTCTGTTAATTTCCTTCTTGAAGTCTAGATAATGTTGCGGCAACGGCCTGTAAAATTGCTTGTAAATAAACATCAAGTCGAGAAGCATATTATGGCCGATGATTGGCTTCTTCAAGGCAACAAGAAGCTTGAACACTTTGGTGAACCCTAAAAAATAATCGATTATCCTTTTTTCTAGGCTCCCATTATCGGCTTCCTCGAGAGCTTGTCTTGTCTCGGCGTTTACTTTGATAACTACAATCTCAGTTCTTCCTTTCGATTCAGTCCAAATTGACTTGAACACCGATCTTAGCTCGCGCTGGATGTAACATTGTTGCGCAATATTGTTACAGCTCAATTCTATTGATTTTTCAATTGATTTAGTGTCTTTTACCCATTTCGCTACACTGTCAATTGCGGTGGAGAATATTGTTTCGTCGCTTAGGTTCGTGAAAATTGCGTGATTGTTCACATAGTCATTTTCTTTTAAAGAATCTTTTAGCTTCTTCTCCTTTTCTTCGTCCAGGTACGAAATTCCATCGTAATTTAACTAAAATTACTAATAATTTATTATCCTTGATTTTAAAAAAAGAATTTAAAAAAAAATGAGAATAACAAAATTAAAAATTTGACATTTTTTTTATTATTTTATAGCAATTAAATTATTATAAAAAAAATGTAATAATTCAAATGTAAAAATAAAAAAAATGATCAATTGAAATTTTGAAATCAGAATTATTTTTTCTGACCAGAAATTAATTACCACAATTATTTTAAATTCCAAAAAGTGAGTATAAATTAAAATTACCTTGTTGAAGTCAAAATGATGCCTGGTTAGAAATTCCAGTGCTCCAACTTGCCACATAAATTGCCTGTCATCAAACGGCAATTGGCGAGGTAGCAAGTAAAAATTGTACGTTTCAACTTTGTATTTATTCTCGTCTCTTATGTACTTGAAGGCACTTATTCCTAATTGTATTGCGATAAATGGATCTATGTTGTCGCGTAATTTTTTGTACCGCTGCGGCATAGAGTCAAATAATCTAAGATTTAAAAATTGAAATCAATTTTTTATTTTAATAGAAATTTGAATTGCGCGCTGCGCGCGCGTTTTAGTTTTAACCAATAAGGAATCAGCTGCCATTTTTTTGCGAATTTCGATTATTGACTAACTTCACACCTTCATATATTTTTATTGTAGGGATTAATTTAAAGTGAAAATTAATTTAGCGAACATTTAACAATTTTTGTAGAAAATAAATTACGGCAGAAAAAAAGGTAAAAAAAATATGATACTAAAATTGGTAGAGATTTGAAAATTTTTGATTTTTTAAATCAATAAAAAATATTTTTAAAAAATTGCACTTTTTCAAATATTCTACATGTCAAATTTTTTCTTATAAAAAAATTCTAAAAATTTTTCAATGTCCACAAATTTAATTTTTATAAAAAAAAAATTAACAAGTAAAAATTTTTGAAAATAAAAAATGTAATTTTTTTTAAATTATTTTTTGGGACAAATTTGTTTTTTAAAAAAAATTAAAGAGTGATCAAGTGACTGCTATTTTAATGTCATAATTAAAAATGCATTTTTTTGAAACAAATTTGTTTGTTAAAAAATAATTTAAAAATTGTGAAGTGACAATTTAATGTCACAAAAAAGTTTTAAAATATCAATTTTGATTTTTCTGTCAAAAAAAAAATCCAGTGACCATAAAATTAAACAATTAACGGATAAATTTTTTAAAAACAAATTTTGTTTATAATTATTGAAACAAAATAAATTATTCACTAACAAATTTATTTTGAAAAAATTGCATTTTTAATTTTTTAAAACTTCTTCATAATATTAAAGTTAGCTGTCACTTGACCATTTTTTAATTTTTTTTGACAAAAAAATTTGCTCTGAAAAATAATTTTTAAAAAATTGCATTTTTAATTTATTAAAATTTCTAAATGTCCATTTTTTTTGCAGTAATTTATTAATTAGAAAAATTATTAAATATCTGCTAAATTAATTTTCATAATTTCTACATGTCAATTTTTTTTTCTTATTTTTTTTACAATGATTTTTTGTAAAAAAAAATTTTTAAATTATTAAATATCTGCTAAATTAATATGACATTAAAATTAGCAGTCACTAAAGAATTTTTAAATTTTATTTAACAAAAAAATTAGTTTTAAAAAATTGGATTTTTAATTTTTTAAAATTTCTAAATGTCAATTTTTTTTGCCATAATTTTGATTGTCAAAAAAAATTTTTTTAATTTTTAAATATCTGCAAAATTAATTTTCATTGAAAAAAAACATTGTCAATAAAAAAAAAAGCCTTACGATAAATCAGCAACACTCTCTTCCTTAATTCCACTAAATTCAGCATCAATAGCAATAAAAGCAGCATTTTTCAAGGCTAGTTCAATTTTATTATAATTATTTATAAAGTTATTGTCTATTATTTCGTTCATATTTATTTATGTTTATTTTTATACAAACAACAAAATTAGGTTATGATAACAAGTGTACCACGTGTACCATGTATATGTAAATATATTTATGTGTATATATATAAATACTCAAATGTATACTATAAATATATACGACCGATGAAATTTAAAAATTCCAGTAGAAAATATTCGAGTAAGTATAAAATATTAAAATTTAAATGAATTTTATTAAACGTTATTATAACATAACGATTTTACTAATTAAAATCTTACATAAAATACAATTATTAATTATTAAAATTACTTTAAAAATTTATATAAAAATCCATTACCTTAATTTAATATTTTCAAAAATAAATTTCGTCTACAATTCAATAGTCAATGATTATTTTGTTTTTAATTTATACATTATCTATAAATCTATCAATCAATATTAATATTGATATTAATATTTATATTCATATTATAATAATTAATAATTTTTATACTTAATATAAATAAAACTGAAAAATATAGCATTAAAATGTAATGAATTAATTAAAAAAAGTGATCAAGTATAAACACCGTCGGGCATCATCGATAATTTTCAAAACAATCATTTATTCTTAATTGATTGATTGAGTAATTAAATACGGTGCTGCGGAAGTTATTATTTACATGAACAATCTTTTATTTTTCTATAAACGTGAGCTTTCTCACGGGGAGTCTCTGATGAAATAATGTATACCGTACTGAAAATCAATTATTGACAAAATCACCATCACGTACGTAATCGTTAATCAATAACAATTAAACATTAATTAGAAGCGGTGGTCTGATCAACTCCAGACGTCGGTCGAGTAGCGCTTCTGGGTTTCCATTTTCTTTATGTAGTCAGCCGCTTGAAGTTCAGTCATTTTTCCTTTTTCTTGGACTACTTTTAGCAAAATATTGTGGACATCTCGGGCCATGTTACGTGCGTCACTAAAAAATTTATTGTTAATAATAATTAATATATTAATTTAATATAATTATAAATTCATTTTTTGGCAAATTGAAATTTAAAAAATTTTTATTCTTTTGCATTAACGATTAATTATAATTAAATAATTTTATGAATTTATTCTAGTTTCCTAATCAGGATTATCAGAATAAAAAAATTACTAATTTTGTAGCTCAATTTTTAGCATGATTAAAAATATTTTGTTTTTTTCGAGTCAAGTAAAATATTACAACTTGAATTTTTTTATTTTTAATTATATCAAAAATTTTGGAACTATGTTAGAGTTTAAAAACACTAAAAAAATTTTGAAAATAATTTTGAATTAATTTAAGGAGTTCTATTTAAAAATACAGTGACTGAAATTTCTTACATTTTTAAAAATTTTTCTTATAAAAAAAAAGTTTGTACTTTTAATTGATAAAAAATTTGATTTAATCAGTGATGAAAAATTTTTAAAAAATGTTAGATTGGTTAATAAAAGTATTCAAAAATTAGGTCAAAAAATTTTGATGTTTTGAAATAAGACAGCCTTAAAATTTTCAATAAAAAAAATTATGGTAATTATTTACAAGTGGGGTCCATTTTAATTTTCATTTTTTTGAACGAAATTTTTTTTTTGAGAATTTTGATAAATTTTTTTTTTTAATTTATAAAAAAATGAATTTAAAAAAAAAAAAAAAAGTTGATTATCAAAAATAGGGTGAACTCCACTTGTAAATAATTACCAAAATTATTTTTCAGTTTGGAGTGCTTTTTAATATTTTTTGTAGTAAATTGACTTCGAAAAATATCTACTGATAAAATATTTCGAATTTTATCAAGCACTCAAACTTTTTTGATAGTAAAAAAATTTTTTTAAACTTCTTGTAATTCAAAATAATTTTCTACTTATTTTAATTAGCAATCAAATTTTTCAAACTCTAATTCAATGGATTAAAAATAAAATTTCCATTTAATAAATAAAGTTTGCCAAAGCTAGATAAAAAAAAATAAAAAATACCCGCAAATGTAAACATGTCCATGTTTAGCTCCAATGACATCCCAAATCTCATCCTTGTTCTTCTCAAGAAGATGAGTAACATAGACCTTCTTATCCTGCTCTCTACTAAAAGCCGTGTGAAGAGTCAAGGTCCCGCTCTTGACATACCCTTCCAATTCATCTTGATAGAGAAAATCTTCCTTGCTCTTACGACACCCAAAGTACAAAATAGTATCTCCAACATCCTCTCCGCTCTTTCTCAGCAAGTCGCGTTCCTGGATGAACCCGCGGAAGGGAGCGAGACCAGTTCCAGGTCCTACCATGATGATGGGAGTGATAGCTCTGGGTGGAAGTCTGAACTGGGACTTTCTAACGAAGATTGGCACGTAGCTCGGAGGATCAGTGGGATGCTTGTTCTTCAACCAGGTGGTGGTGACTCCCCTGTTGATGCGTCCAGTCGGGGTCTTGTACTCGACAACCACCGCAGTTATATGGATAGAAGTCGGATGAAGCTTCGGTGAGGAAGAAATCGAGTAGTACCGACACTGGAGACGCGGCAGCAGTTCGCAAAGATGGTCCAGCGCTGGCTTCAAGCTGGGAATGTCCTCGAGAATATGGACGATGTTGCGGTTCTCGTTGGTCACCCACTGGTGGAAGAGAGCTTTTCCTTCGGCGGTGGTCGAGGCCATCAGCTTCAATCTCTCCTTGTCCTTCGGGTCGCTGCAATACTCCGCGAGTTCCTTGAGCACGTGGGTCCTCGGGTTGCTCGTGATGTCGATGTAATGGGTCAATGCTGTTCTGTAAGAGCAGGGACAAGGGAACGGGTGCTTCTTCGTTGATTCCTCGTCGGTGTTCGTCAGAGTTATCACTGTGTCCAGGTCCACCTCGCAAATTTTTCCTATTTTCTCCACCAACTCGTTGTCATTCACCGGGTAGACCGCGACGTGGTCGCCTGCGTCGTAACGCATCTTGGAACCCTCGATGTCGAACTCGATGTGCATGCATGAACGCTCTGATGTTGGTCCGTGCAACTCGCGGTTCACTTTTACTGCTGCCAGGTACGGATTCTTTGCGTCGAATGGTCTAAAATTTTTTATGAGAGTTAATAAATTTTTTTTTTATTAATTGAAGAATTACAATGTTGAAATTTACTGAGTGAATGATTTAATTTTTTTTCAGAGTTAAATTTACTACAAGGATTTTTTTTTATTATTACTTCGCTTGAAAAAATAAAATTTATTGATTAAATTTTACTGAAATTAATTTTTACATGATAAATTTTATGATTTATTGACAAATAAATTATTTTAGAGAAAGTTTATTTGATAATTCATCAAAAATTTTGTAAATTTTCTTTAGAATATATTAAGTACTTACCGGAAAAAATTATTGATGACTGCAGATAATTTTACTTAAGACAATAAAAATGTAGCCGCATATTTATACTTTGTCAAAAGTCATTCAATCAATATAATCAAGGTCATTTCGTAGTAAATTAATTCGAATATTGTCAATTATAAATCATTTACAATTGTTTATTATTCAGATGACAAGATTTATTTTTAATTTATCTCTAAATCATTTTATACATCAATAAACAGATGTATAATTTTAAGATGTATAATTTTGGGAACACTACTGTGACGATCGCAAAAAAGAGGTGATTTTCGGGAATTTTTTTGACAGGGAAAATAAAGGAATTTGGGGATCGGATTTTTTTAATTTTATTAAGGGTACATTAAAGATTATTACCCTGAATTTTTATTGAAAAATATTTAATTATTACAAAGTTATTAACAATCTCGTAGAGCACTAGAAAAAATTTCCCCCTCCATGGTCGGTTCGATAAATCGAAAACGGATCATCTGAAAGTAAAAACCTAAATTGCTTTTTAATGAGTAAAGATGTAGCTATCGTCACACGTAAGGAATTTGAAAAATTTTTATTTTAAAGATCTTTTTAGCCTTGTTAAAACAAAATAAAATGACATTAAATTTAGCTGTCACTTGACAATTTTTTAATTTTTTTTTAACAAATAAATTATAGCAAAAAAAAATTATTAAAAAAATGGACTTGTAGAAATTTTAATAAATTAAAAATGCAATTTTTTTAAAATAATTTTTTAGAACAACCTTTTTTGTTAAAAAAAATTAAAAAATTTCCAAGTGACAGCTAACTTTAATGTCATAAAAATTCATCAAAATTTCCATAATGTTTCAATTTTTTTTTAACAAATAAATTATAGCAAAAAAAAATTATTAAAAAAATGGACTTGTAGAAATTTTAATAAATTAAAAATGCAATTTTTTTAAAATAATTTTTTAGAACAACCTTTTTTGTTAAAAAAAATTAAAAAATTTCCAAGTGACAGCTAACTTTAATGTCATAAAAATTCATCAAAATTTCCATAATGTTTCAATTTTTTTTTAACAAATAAATTATAGCAAAAAAAAAATATTAAAAAAATGGACTTGTAGAAATTTTAATAAATTAAAAATGCAATTTTTTAAAAATAATTTTTTTGAACAAATTTTTTTGTTGAAAAAAATTAAAAAATTGTCAAGTGACAGCTAACTTTAATTTCATAAAAATTCATCAAAATTTCCATAATGTTTTTTAATTTTTTTTAACAAATCAATCATAGAAAAAAAAATGAACTTTTAGAAATTTTAATAAATTAAAAATGCAATTTTTTAAAAATAATTTTTTTGAACAAATTTTTTTGTTGAAAAAAATTAAAAAATTGTCAAGTGACAGCTAACTTTAATGTCATAAAAATTCATCAAAATTTCCATAAAAAATACATAATACATAAAATATTAAAATTTTTCAACCTGCCGGAAACATCTAATTTTAAAATTATAATTTTTATCTCGAAAAAAAAAACTATTCCAGTTAAAAATTGACAATCATCAATAATACATGATTTAGTAGCCACGTATGTAAATAAAAAACTGAAAATAATTACTTGGCATCATCATCCCCAAGTCCGCATTCAAAAACTCTGGTCGCTCCAAGCTGTTCGAGTCTAAAATCAACGTAAGTAGCCACCTCATTGTAGTGCTCATATGTCTTGTTACCCAATCCAAATACCTGAAATTAAAAACCGCTTATTAGTAAATAAAAAAATGACAGATAATTATCCTAAAAAATAGTCGACCATTAAAAACAAAAAGGAATTACATAACACAGCACAAGATAACATGCAATGACTAATTAGGCCGGTAGTATGAAAAATTCTAGAATTTAATTGCTAACTCCAATGTTAATAAATAATTTAAAATTACTTTTTTCGTTTTACTTAGTGACGAAAATCTCCGCCGCGTGACGTTAGTGTTTGAATTTATGATAATCATTAAATTTCGCGTCACAGAACATAATTTGCACAACTTAACGTTCATGCTTATCATTATTACTTGACATGGAATGAAAAATTAAAAAAAAAAAAACAAGTTGAAATAATTCCACAGATTAGTCAATTAAAATCAGCAAAAAAAAAAAACTGAATGAAACAACAGATTTCAAAGTACATAATGACAGATGTAAAAATTGCACAATATTATGCAATCACATTAACAATAATTAAAACTATTAATTTAAGGCTTAGAATTAATGAAATTTAATTAAAAATTCAAAACACGTCTACTTGCAAGTTGCCGATGAACTGAGGTTAGTTTTTCTGATAGAGTTTTACTAAATAAAATAATAATAATAATTTCTGATTTATCAGCAGCTGGTACTCGTTGCGCGTCAGATTATCACTGACAAAAATTAATAAAATTAATTGCAACAATTATTCTCTCAGGACTTACGGCGTAATTAAGTCCAGTAAGATCAGCTTCGCCATTTTTCAGCCAGTCGACAAACTCCATAGCGTTGTCGGTAGGATCACCCTCGCCGTAAGTAGCCAGACAAAAAACAGCTAAGCTGTTGGGTATTTGTTTCAGGTTCACCAGCTCTTCCATGTCGCATTCCTCTGGGTCAGCTACCATTCCCTTCATCTTGTACCGGACGCCTTCTTTGGCGAGTCTTCCGGCGAATTCTTCACCAGTTCCTGTTTGACTGCCGTAGAAAACTACCAGGCTACGTCCGGATGTTCGCAGTTTTTTAATGAATGAGTTTTCCGTAGGAGTTGTCGCTGTAAAACTCGTTGGTCTGGAAATTAATCAGCGCTCGTGGTTATCTTTGAGGTGAAGATGATTAAAAAAAAAAAATAATAATAATAATAATAGATAATGATTGATAACTTACTGGATTGAGTAAGATTTGCTGGCTGGTGGCAAGTCATCGTGCTTGCTTTTTTTAAACACGTACCAGCCAGCTACTAGAAGTAATACACCTAGAAGTCCGAGATCCAAAGTACTGAAGTATGATGATGATACTTCGGTGCTGGTTTCACCTTCGTAGACTGGGGTGCTCGACATTCTTACAGCCGTCGGTTGAGATGCGTCGGCTGTCTGCAATTTTAATAAATTTTTTTTTTTTT
>JZSA01000630.1:0-20643 GCA_000956155.1 Cotesia vestalis | reverse complement strand
AAATTTAATAAAATTAAAAATGCAATTTTTTTAAAATAATTTTTTGGAATAAATTTTTGTGTTAGAAAAAATAAAAAAATTGTAAAGTGACAGCTAATAAATTAAATATCATTAAATTTAGCAGTCACTTCACAATTTATTTTATTTTCTATAATAAATAAATTATGGTAAAAAAAAATGATTAAAAAAATGTACTTGTAGGAATTTTAATAAATTATAAATGCAATTTGTTTAAAATTATTTTTTACAACATATTTTTTTCTTAAAGAAAATTTAAAAATTTTAAAGTGACAGCTAAATTAAATGTCATATTATTTTATTTTCTATTATTTACACTCAGTTGAAGCATGCCGGCCATTTAATAAACTTGCTTTTTTTTTCTATTTCAGGTTCACGTCGCTTCAATGCTGGAAAGTAAATAAGTTGATAGTAAGTTTTGTATTTTTGTTTTTTGTTGGAGAAAGTTTTTGCTTACTGATTAAATTTGTTCCTATTTGCTCTTGTTTTGTAGAATTAAGTTCCCGGATAATGGCGGCGTTAAATGACAGAGCTGCGATCCGGGAAAATAACTCGGTGATTCCGTCGTTGGTTTTTGAAGAAACTGACCAGTATTCGGCTTTCAGAGACTCGGAGATTGTGATGGCACGTTTTTCTACTATCTCGTAGACTTGGGTCGACTGGAAATTTTATTTATTTGGATTAAAATTTTTGTTAATGATTATTTAATGAATTATTATTTTTTTATTTTGTTGGAAAATTTTCGTCTTCATTTTTCTTTAAAAAATTATTTAGAAAATAGATTCAATTTTATTTAGGTACAAATATTTTATAAAATTTTAAATTAGAATTTTTTTTTTACAAAAGTTTTTAATTTGGAAGTTAAAAAAGAAATTACAATGAATTTGACAGTTAAAAAAAATGATTAGCTGTTAGATATTTCAGTATTATAAAAAAATTTTTTATGGTTTTTTATGACAAATTAAATTAATTTAATGTCATAAATTTCTGTAAACTATGAAATAATTTATGACGATTTTTTTTGCATAATCTAGAAAACTAAAAAAAAAAAATTTTGTCAAGTTTTATGTGAATGATAGTTACCATTAAATCTCTTTTAGTACCGACAAGAAAAATAAAATAATTTCCAGTATTTGATCTAGCTGCTTCTTCCAACCATTGCTTGCAATGAGACAGTGATAGTAAACTTGTTAGATCAAATACGAGCATTATGATATTGGCACCACGGTAATAAGACGCAGCTATTGATTTAAAACGTTCTTGGCCTGCAGTATCCCATCTGTTAAAATTAAAAATTAATAATAATAATAATAATAATAATAATAAATTAATTTTAATATTAATTATATTATAATTTAATAATAATATTAATTATCATTAAAATAATAATAATTATTAAGTAATTTTTCCGGTTAGACCGCCCCAGATTACACTGGATATAATCCGAAAAAATATCCCGTATAATTTTAATTATACTTAGTAGACTTTTCGATTATATAATTTTTTCAAAAATTGTAATATTCAACTTTTTTCTTTTTTAATTTATAAATTTTTTGAAAAATTTGTGATGATTAATTTTTTTTTTAAATTGTTCATTTTTTTATGTATTTTTAAAAATTGTAATGCAATGCATGATGCATAGAAAATATTTAAGGATCATTTAAGCACAATTTTTCCGATAATTTGGGATTGAAAAATTTTTGGTAAATATTTTCAAGTGGGGTCACTATTTTAATTTTTATTTCTTGAACGAAATTTCTATTTGATTTCATTGATATATTTAAAAAAAAAAAATTAATTACCACAAATTTTACAAATTTTCAAAAAAAAAAAATTGTTAACAATAATAATAATGATGAATAAATAAATAAATAACTTTACATTTGTAGATTGAAAGGAACATTGAGAATATCAAATCTCTCAACTTCAAAATCCACCCCAATAGTAGGTTTGTAATTATTATTATAATTTTTGTGACAAAAAACATTGACCAGTGAAGTTTTACCAACAGCAACATCACCGAGGACAATAAGTTTTGATATTCTAGGAGCACTAGATACTGATAAACATGCCCGGCGTACTGTAACATCAAAATCTCTTTCCTGGTAAGGTGTCATAGTAATGGAATATGGAGGCGGCCATTTAACAATCTATATAAATAAAATATAATATAATAAATTATTTATGAGTTAATAATTGTTAACTGTTAATTAATAAAAAATAACTTACCCTTCTTTCTTCACTCGCTGATGGTTGCAACATTTTGTAAACCGCTGATCTTGTCTCCAGCATTATTTTGCTGTGGACAAGAGTGCTCTGGTACAAACTATCCGTGATTAATTTTAAAATTAAATAATGTAGTATTATAAAATTGAAAAAAAAAATAATTTAAAACAATTGATAGGAGTCTTTTGTTTTGTAAAAGTTCAATGCGGGTGTACGAGTTCGGAAAACAAAAACATTCGTTGCCTAGGCAGGTGTCACTTTAACTTTCGCGGGGGGAATAAATAATAGTAATAATAATTTTTTAGGGTGAATATAATCTACTGCTGGTAAATTAGAAGAGTTTATTTTTTTTTTTTAATTAATTAATTTGTTCTAAAGTTAATCAATAGAAATTTTTAATTAAAAATTTATTTTAGTTTAAATTTTAAATAAAATTTGAATTTTAAATTTGGCGGGAATTCAAATAAATAGCGCGCGCGTTTTAAAATTATCTTAAAATTTTAGTAAAAATATAATTAAACTTTGTTTCTTCTTTTATATTTTATTAAATTTATTATGATTAAATATTATTTTAAAAATAATAAAATAAGATTTAGATTAGTTAAGAATTATCCAAGGGGGACCAAAAATTTTTTTGGTAATATTTTGTTGAATTTAAATTATTATTTTTTTATTTCTTGTTGAATAAAATCTACCAAAAAGTCAACAATTTTTTTTGTGACCCTTGAGATAATTGTATTTTTTCATTTCTTCTCTGACGTGACACCAAAATTTTCAAAATTTCCTGAAAGTACTAGGAATAATCTTCTATTTTATTTAAAAATATTAATTAAGAATAATTAAATGCGACCTACTTTTTAACATTACTCGACACAAAAATTAGTTCATATTAATATACGCAGTCGATTATTGCAAGCATATTCATTTTTTTTTTGATTGTGTCATCAATTATTTTTTTTAACATAAATTAAAAAAAAAAAGTCATATTTATTGAAACTATAGAAGACATTTCTTCATTAAATATTGTCTAAAAATTTTTTTTATTAAAAAAAATAATTGCGAAAAAATAAAAAAAAAATTTCATTTGTAAAAAACTTGAAAAACTCTGAAAGCAATTTTTTAAAAAATATTTATAAGTTCTAATTCAAAAATAAAAAAAATGAAAAAATTAAAAACGTCGGCTAACTTTGGCGTTGTTTATATTTTTAATAATTTTTACGATCTACTACTGTAAATTTTAATAAATAAATAATACTAGCAAGAGTTTTAAAAAGTTTCTAAACACCAATAAAAATTTTTAAAATAAATACAAGAATATTGATAATAATTTTACATTTTATTTTTTATTTTAAAATAGATAATACCGTATTTCTTCTATTCAAATTTAATGCAATAATTTTTTGATAAAATTACAATTATAAATTGTAAAAAATCTTTTCTAAACAGTAAATTTTCGTCTAAAATATTTGAAAGTTGCCACAAATCTAATAATAGTCCTTCAGCATTATGATAGTTGTATTAGAAATTTTCTTAGAATTTTTTTGCCGTGTCCTATTCTAAGAATCGTGGCAAGAAGAAAAAAATTCTAAACGATTGATAAATGTTAATTTTTATTGAGAAGAAATTTTTAATTTCAAAAGTATTAAAAATAATTAAAGTTTCAATTATTTTAGCACTGAAATATCTAAAAAATATATTTTTTAAAACTAAATTTATCAATTAAAAAATAAAAACTTAAATTTTTTTTGAAAAATATAAAAAAAATATTTCTTCTTTTAAAAATAAAGGTAAACTACAGGAACAGTTGGAACTATTGGAGCTACAGGAACAGTTGGAACTATTGGAACTACAGGATCTGTTGGGCAGTCGGGAACTTTTAGAATCGTTGAGTCTACAGGAGCTGCAGGAGCAACAGGAACTATTGGAACTTCAGGAACTTCAGGACATACCGGAATCATCAGAGTAGGAGGAATAGGAACTACAGGAACTACTGGAACAACAGGAATAACGGGAACTATAACCAATGAAAATCATAATTACGGATCATCTTCAAGCGGAGGAACTACATACATTTTCCAACCAGGATCGACTGCATCACAAGGAGGTCAACTAAAAGAGTGCTGCTTTCCATGCGTTCAACCTGCTCCACAACCGGCGCCACAACCAGCGCCACAACCACCACCAGTAGTAGTAACAGTAGACAATTTTTCACCTCCTCCTCCTCCTCCTCCTCCAACTCAGCCTCCAATTGTCCTGCAATTCGAGTCGCATCCAGCTCCGCAGCCAGACATCTACCTCCACATGAACCCACCGCAACCTCCGGCAGTCCAAGTGCCAAGCTCTTGCTCCAACACCACTTACACTGAAAAAATAGTCGAGCGTAAATCTGACGAGTCATCGAAATGCGATCAAGACACTTACGTAGTAATGCCGCCAGCAGACACTCAGTCTTCAGTTATGTACGTCCAGTTCCCGATTATTCAACACCAGACGCCAGTCTTTCCTCAAATTCTTGTTGGAAGCTCCAAACTTATGAATGCGTGCTTGAATAAAAATGGATCGAGTTCGGTTGTAGAGTCTGAGTCTTCTTCTTCATCTTCTTCATCATCTTCTTCATCAGAGACTGCTTCTTCAGGGTCGAACTCTTTTGCAGTAAATTCTGGCGCTTCTTGCGATGTCACTCAACAAGTTGATGCAGGGAACAATAATCCTGGACAGGTATATGTACCTGTAGAAGCTAATCAAGCAGGACAATTTTATTCTGGGCAAGTGTATCAATCTGGACAGTTCAATGGATACGGAATGGGACAATTCAATCAACAGGGTCCATTTGATCCTCAAGTTCGTTCAAACGGACTGCAACATCCGCATCTTTGTGACGTCCAAGCTTCTTTTAATCTCAACAGATTTCAACCTAGTCCAGCATCTTGGGCCGGAAACTTTGAAGTTCCGAGGGAACAGCAGTTTTACAGATACCCCAGTTTTCGTGCTGCTAACAATGATGATCTCAACAGCCAAATTCCTCAGTTAAATCCTGTAAATTTTTATTATTATTATTTTTTTTTAATTTATTTTTTTTTTTCAATTTATTTTTTAAAAAATTTATTTTTTTTTTAATTTTTTTTAAATTAAAAAAATTTTTTTTTTTTTTTTGATAAATTTATAAATTTTATTTTTTTTTTCACAGGTCACTGGACGACCGGACCAACATATGAATCAAGGACAGATGACACCAGACAACTTGATGAAGAGATACTTTTCTCGGTCTGTGCCGGCTGATAAAGGCGCAGAGTTTCAATCATCAGAAGTAAAGTCGAGTGTTGACTCCCACGAAGTACAACCTCAGCAGAATCTTTCTCAGGATGGCAAAATCGCAAACGTTACTCCACCAGCTCAGGTGTTAGCTTCTCTGAAGAAAAATTCATTGAAAAGTTCTGAAAGTAATAAAGATTCCAGTGGCTTGAAAATTAGTGAGAAAAAAAAAGTTTAAAAATTAATTAAATTTTTGTGAGTTTGTACGAATATTATTATTGATTAATTTTTTTATTTTATTTGTTAATTTTTTAAGTAACTTGATGGTTATTTATAAGATTGATACTTGTTCAATTTTTTTTATTTCTTTAAAATAAATACTTGATTTTATTTTGCAAATTTTTTGTTCTGTTATTCCAATCACTTTTCAATTAGTTTTTATTTTAATTTGTTATACTTAAAAATTTTTTTTATATTAGTATTTTAATGAGATAATTAATGGAAAAATAATTCCACTCATTTTTTTTTAATTTATTTTTTTTTTTCAATTTATTTTTTAAAAAATTTTTTTTCAATTTATTTTTTAATTTATTAAAAAAAAATTTTTTTTTAATTTATTTTTTAAAAATTGATTTTTAAAAAAATTTTTTCTTAATTTATTTAAAAAAGATTTTTTCAATTTATTTTTATTTTTAAATTCATTTTTTTTTTTAATTTATTTTTGTTAAAATTTGATTTAAAAAGAATTTTTTTTTAATTTATTTTATTTTTTTTTAATTTATTTTTTTTTTTCAATTTATTTTTTAAAAAATTTATTTTTTTTTTTAATTTTTTTTAAATTAAAAAAATTTTTTTTTTTTTATTGATAAATTTATAAATTTTATTTTTTTTTTCACAGGTCACTGGACGACCGGACCAACATATGAATCAAGGACAGATGACACCAGACAACTTGATGAAGAGATACTTTTCTCGGTCTGTGCCGGCTGATAAAGGCGCAGAGTTTCAATCATCAGAAGTAAAGTCGAGTGTTGACTCCCACGAAGTACAACCTCAGCAGAATCTTTCTCAGGATGGCAAAATCGCAAACGTTACTCCACCAGCTCAGGTGTTAGCTTCTCTGAAGAAAAATTCATTGAAAAGTTCTGAAAGTAATAAAGATTCCAGTGGCTTGAAAATTAGTGAGAAAAAAAAGTTTAAAAATTAATTAAATTTTTGTGAGTTTGTACGAATATTATTATTGATTAATTTTTTTATTTTATTTGTTAATTTTTTAAGTAACTTGATGGTTATTTATAAGATTGATACTTGTTCAATTTTTTTTATTTCTTTAAAATAAATACTTGATTTTATTTTGCAAATTTTTTGTTCTGTTATTCCAATCACTTTTCAATTAGTTTTTATTTTAATTTGTTATACTTAAAAATTTTTTTTATATTAGTATTTTAATGAGATAATTAATGGAAAAATAATTCCACTCAGTAAGTATTAATTTATTACAGATATTATTTGAAAAAAAATTTGATTTTAGTTATTAAAAATTTCATTTTGTTTTTTTTTAATTAAATTTATTTATCGCTTCGATAAAAATAAGTTTTTATTTGTTACAAAATTTACAATTAATATTAATTCTTAAAAATATTAGATTACAATATTTAATCTTTGCAGAAATCGTTTTAAAAATTTTTAATATAAATTTCTTATTTGACATTAAATTAATAAAAAAAAAATTACATTTTAATGAATGTAAAAACATATAATTACAATTTTTCTACTTTAAATAATTATTTTTAAAGTTATCTCAAAATTTTTTTGAATTTCTCCAAATTTACAATTTTAAATTTGGCGCGATGTTTAAAAGTAATATTTTTTGGCGCCAATTAAAATTTTTAATTTTTGTTCACTTTTATTGGCCGCTAGAGGCGCTAAATTTGAATTTTACAAAAAAAAATTAATTTTTAATTATTTAATTTTCAAAATTCGCTTGTATAATTTTTTTTTAGCGCGTTTATTGCAAAAATTATCAGCTGAGGTTAAAATGGCGCGACGATGGTCATGCAGTCGGTCTTTGTGTACTTGGTGTTGTTGTAATGTGTAATATAAAATGTAGTATACTATAGTATATAATACTGTACTAATACTAAGACATCCTGAAGCAGAGGAAAATGAAATAATAAAAAAAAAAGGAAGAAAAATACAAAAACCGTAGTACGGGATACAGTTGATGCCGTCTTTATATTCGCATCACTTGACTCCACTTCTTAATTCTTCAAACTATCCTGAGTGTAGGTTTAACTTAACTGTAACAAATTATTAAATCTATTACCAAGTGTCCAATATTACAATTGATTAATAATTTTATATATTTTATTGCAGGTTTTTTATAGACAATAATTACTATTTATCTTCGGTCTCATCTACGACATTATACTTTGTGAAATTTATTGGAAGTATCTAGTAGTTACATTAACATTTATATTTATACATATATATATATAGATATAGATAAAAAAATATATATATATTAAATCAACACATTGTCTGCTGATATAAAAATGTATTTCCACGCGCGTCAGTCCATCATTATTTGTCAAGACTCGGAAAAGCAAGTTTACTGATGCCATGTCCGACTCAATTACTAATAATAATAACAGTTCGAGTAATAAAAATAATAACCAGGACGCAGTCAGTCCAACTCTTGCCAACAATCTTCGGAGATTTCGTTTTCAAAAGAAACCTCTTGATAAATTAAAAATGTGTAAGTACTTTTTGGTCAACCTCCAAACCGGTTGCTGCTCTTTTTTGTTATTGTCATTGTTGATATCATTTTTAATTATTTTTTCTTTATCAATCAGCTGACGAAGATAGTAATTTTGCCAGTCCGGACATCCAAGTACGTCGCAAAGCGGTGAACCGGATCGAAGACAGTGATAGTGATACTGGAGCACCGGTTAAAAAATTCGATGCCAAGAGCAATGGTGACACTAATGACAAAGACGAAAAGCTTGCGTACCTGATTAATTTGTACCCTAACCGTGACACAGATGTTTGTATTTTTTTTTATTAGATTTGTTGTCTAGGTTTTGTTGAACTGAAGCTCATGGACATCTTATTGGCTATTTAATTACTTGCTCTTAATTTTTTGGAGTAATCTAGCCCTGATTAAAAAAAAAAAACATTGAGACAAAGAAAAAAGTATTGAAAATTATTGGGTTGACTATAAAATCAATCTTTTCAATGCTTTTTCCTTTGTCTTAATTCTTTTTTTAAATCAGGAGCTGATTGATAAATTTAAACCACGTGTTTCTTATAAATTTTATTTTTTTAGTCATGATTTTTTTAATTGCCAATTTGCTATAGAAAAATTTAGTTTTTTAATCGTTAAATATTCAATTTTTTTTATTTTTTTTTAACAAACAATTTTATTCGAAAAAATAATTTTTTAAAAATTGCATTTTATTATAATTTTTTTAAGTGCCAATTTGCTATAGAAAAATTTAGTTTTTTAATCGTTAAATATTCAATTTTTTTTATTTTTTTTTAACAAACAATTTTATTCGAAAAAATAATTTTTTAAAAATTGCATTTTATTATAATTTTTTTAAGTGCCAATTTGCTATAGAAAAATTTAGTTTTTTAATCGTTAAATATTCAATTTTTTTTATTTTTTTTTAACAAACAATTTTATTCGAAAAAATAATTTTTTAAAAATTGCATTTTATTATAATTTTTTTAAGTGCCAATTTGCTATAGAAAAATTTAGTTTTTTAATCGTTAAATATTCAATTTTTTTTATTTTTTTTTAACAAACAATTTTATTCGAAAAAATAATTTTTTAAAAATTGCATTTTATTATAATTTTTTTAAGTGCCAATTTGCTATAGAAAAATTTAGTTTTTTAATCGTTAAATATTCAATTTTTTTTATTTTTTTTTAACAAACAATTTTATTCGAAAAAATAATTTTTTAAAAATTGCATTTTATTATAATTTTTTTAAGTGCCAATTTGCTATAGAAAAATTTAGTTTTTTAATCGTTAAATATTCAATTTTTTTTATTTTTTTTTAACAAACAATTTTATTCGAAAAAATAATTTTTTAAAAATTGCATTTTATTATAATTTTTTTAAGTGCCAATTTGCTATAGAAAAATTTAGTTTTTTAATCGTTAAATATTCAATTTTTTTTATTTTTTTTTAACAAACAATTTTATTCGAAAAAATAATTTTTTAAAAATTGCATTTTATTATAATTTTTTTAAGTGCCAATTTGCTATAGAAAAATTTAGTTTTTTAATCGTTAAATATTCAAATTTTTTAATATTTTTTTAATAAGCAAATTTGTTCGAAAAAATTATTTAAAAAAAATTGGATTTTTTAATTTCTACATGGAAGGAACAAAATTACACTGCATATCCTTTCCTATTATATTCAGTGTAATCTGTGGTGAAAAAAAATTTCAGATAATATCAAAAATTTTTAATTTATAAATTTGTTAAATTTGTGATGATTAATTTTTTTTTTAAATTATTCATTTTTTTATGTATTTTTCAAAAATGCAATGCAATGCATGGATAGAAAATATTTAAGGATAATTTAAGAACAATTTTTCCGATAATTTAGAATTGAAAAATTTTTGGTAAATATTTTCAAGTGGAGTCACCATTTTAATTTTAATTTTTTTGAACGAAATTTCTATTTGATTTTATTGATATATTTGATTAATTTATTAAAAAGTTGAAGTCTGTTATTTTTTAATTATAAAAAAAAAAGCTATTAGATGTCTGTAATTTTCAGTTAGACAATTTTATTTATAAATAAATTAATTAATTAATTTACACCCACAGGATTTACAAGAAGTATTAAATACCGTCGATTGGGACTTAGACAAGGCTAAAGCTCGATTGAGTACAACTAAAAAAAGAAAAAAAACTTCTAGTAAATCAAATAAAAAAAAGCGTAGAAAAGGTCGAAATATGGATGAAGAAGACGGCGAACCTGATTCCGATGAAGCGACCTATAAAAGTAAAGTATTTGACAGGTAATTAAACCCACGATTTATTTTTTACTAAAAGAAAAAAAACCAGGCTTTCATTTATTTATTTATTTATTCACTTCTGGATATATATTCTATAGAGATGCATTACATCTGTGTGTTTATAATATTAGTAGGGATTATAATTAATTGATAATTTCCAGTGATGATGATTCGGACGTAGAAGTGTCCAACGACCTAACTGGTGACAAGAAAGCAGTATTAGATTTTATGCAGACAGCCATTTTAGCAGAGCTGCTGATGATGCATCAGTGCTCGCAGAAAAAGGCTGAGGCAATAATAGCTGCTCGGCCATTCGAAGACTGGCGGGACTTGGTTGATAAGTTCCAGCACAACAAATATCTGGACACTGAGTTACTTAACTCAGCTCAAGTACTCCTGGCGACTCGCAATGTCGTCGAGGTCCTGATGAAAAAGTGCCTAAGACTCTCCGCGAATATGGAGAAAGCGGTAGCAGCTGGTGCCTCGATGATAAAAGAGCAGCCGAAGGGTTTGTCTCCGGAATTGAAGCTGACCTCTTATCAAATGGTCGGGATAAACTGGCTCGCTGTCCTGCACTCACAGAACGTAAACGGTATTCTCGCTGATGAAATGGGTCTTGGGAAGACCATTCAAGTTATTGCTTTCCTCACGTACTTAAAGGAGGCTAATTTGGTCGGAGAAAATGACGGACCGCATCTGATTATTGTTCCTAGCTCTACAATGAGTAATTTTTTTTTCTTTATTTTTTATAAGTTATAAATTATTAAGTTTGATGGAAATGCTTTGAGTCAATATTTTTATGATTTTGGTAATTATTTCTAAGTGGGGGTTTTTTTTTTATCACATTGATCAATTTTTTTTTAATTGTTCTTTAAAAAAAAATATATCAAAATCATCACGGCTGCCCAATTTCAAAACAGTAATTAACGTTTAAAAATTTTTTAAAATTTTTCTTATTAAAAAAAAAAATTTGCCCGCCAAATAAATCAAAAATTTGACTTGTGAATAGAAAATATTTGAATGTAAATATTTTTTAGAAAAAATACTTGAAATTAAGGTCTAAAAGTTATAAAAACTGTTTTAAAATTGGGCAGCTGATAAAAAAAAAAAAAAAAAAAAAAAAAAAATTTTATATATAATATACTCATTTATTTACGTTATAATAATTGATAATAAATAATGATGTACATTATTATATATGCTTAAATATGTATACATAAATCTTAATACTTAAAAATTATATGGAGTCATATGTACAGTGGAATTTAATATTAAAACTGTCCAATTGTATATGAATCTTACCAGTTTTATTGCTCTGCAAATTGTTTATCATTTTGAAATATATCTATTAATGTAAATTCTACTAAAAATAAATTTATTCAAATATATATATATCAATTAAAAATTTTTAAATTTGCTAACGGTACTCATCTGAAATAATTTTTTCCAATGTAAATACTATTATTATTATTAAAAAAAAAAAAAAAAAAATATAAATTTTATCGAAAAACATGAAAGCCAAAATTTTTTCCAACTTTTAAAGACAATAATATCGAAATCTTTACCGTAAAAATAAGCAGAATGAAAAAAAATTAAAAAATGTTAATTTTTGACCTATTTATGGCTCAAAATGAGGTTGACCCCACTTGTAAATAATTACCATGATTTTTTAATATTCTAAAAGTACTGCAGTAATTTTGAAATACGGTACTTCCAGATAAATTTTTATAAAAGCATTTTTATTATATTTAAATATCTGTATCTTTTATACTGAGGTTACACGCACTGAGAAGTTAAAGAATCAATTGATTAAATTTTATTTTTAACAATTTTTTAACACAACAGAAAATTTAATTTCACTATAAATATTTTAATAATTATAAGAATTTTTTTAAAGGTTTTTTTTTTTAAGTGTGTATGACCTCTCAAATTAATAACAAATAATTATTAAAAATAAATTTTTCACAGATAATTGGATCAACGAATTCGAGCGTTGGTCACCAGGCCTAAACGTCGTACAGTATTACGGGAACCCAGACGAGCGGAAAGACATCAGAATGGGCTGGCGTCAAGGGGAGTTGGACGACGTCGACGTAATCATAACAACTTACAACCTGACCAGCAGCACTCCAGAAGAGCGTCGCCTGTTTCGCGTCCTTCCGATCACCTACGTCGTGGTTGACGAGGCACATATGCTCAAAAATATGAGCACAATTAGGTACGAAAATCTAGTAAGAATAAACGCCAAGCATCGTATCCTGCTGACGGGTACCCCGCTGCAGAACAATCTCCTGGAGCTGATGTCCTTGCTGATGTTCGTTATGCCGTCCCTATTCGCTGGTAAACAGAACGACCTGAAAAGCTTGTTCTCGAAGAACCCAAAAATCGCAGCAGCGGCCAAGGATCAGCCGTTCTTTGAACGTGAGCAGGTAAAAAACGCCAAGCAGATAATGCGACCCTTCGTGCTGCGTCGTCTCAAATCACAGGTACTTAAAGACTTGCCGCTGAAGACTGACGAGGTGATCAAGTGCAGCCTCACTGAAAAGCAAAGGGAGATGTACAAAGAGTTAATGAGCGAGTTTTCGGAAGAAGCTGGCAGTGGAGTCCCGTTCAATGGTCCTGGGATGATGATGCAGCTCAGAAAGCTGGCCAACCATCCGCTTTTGCACCGGAATTTTTACGATGAAAGCAAGCTGCGTCCCATGGCCAAAAAACTCGCCAAGGATTCGACTTACAAAGAAACAAATCCTGATCATGTTTTCGATGATCTCTACTGGATGTCGGATTATGCTATTCTTGGACTCACAAGGTTCCACAGGTGTCTTGCTGGCTACGGGTTGCCTCAAGAAATGGTTCTTCAATCCGCTAAGCTCGAGAAACTCGACAATCTCCTTCCTCAGATGAAAAAAGACGGACATCGAGTTTTGATTTTTAGTCAATTTACTATGCTGTTGGATATTCTTGAAGAATATCTGACTATACGCTGCCACAAATTTTTAAGGCAAGTATTGGAAATTATTTTTATTTTTTTAACTTCCTAGGAAGCTTCCTTGACTATTTTTTTTTTTTTTTATCACAGACTGGATGGTCAAACGCCAGTTCCTGATAGACAGGCTTTGATCGATGAATTCACTGAAGACTCATCAATTTTTGTATTTCTTTTGTCCACAAGGGCTGGTGGATTAGGTATTAATTTAACTGCTGCGGATACAGTAATTATTCACGACATTGATTTTAATCCTTACAATGATAAACAAGCGGAAGATCGATCTCATCGTATGGGTCAAAAAAAGTAAATTTTTTTATATTATAATTTATTATTAATTACTATTTTAAGTTTTCACTAGATTTTTAATCACCAGATTATAATAGATCATTTTTTTTTATCGGAAAAATTTAAAAACTGTAAATAAATTTTGTAATTATTTACAAGTGGGGTCAAACTTATTTTTGGCCATGTTTAGGTGAAAAATTAACATTAAAAAATTTTTTTTTCGGCATAAAAAATTTTTTTTTCGACACTGCAAAGCCAAAAGAGCGTAAAAATTAACATGCGCCCTTTTGGAATTTGGGTCGCGATATTTTGTCTAATTATCTGTAATCATTTTTCCGTATAATTTTTTTGTTAAAACAAAATATAAAATTGATTTTTATTTTCATCTATAGCCCTGTCCGCATAATAAGATTGTTAGCTGAAAATACTATTGAAGAAGGAATGTATGAAATTGCTCAAGAGAAATTACACTTAGAAGCACAAGTAACTGAAAATGAAGGTAATTCTAATTTATCTGTTTTATATTTACTGAAATATTAACATTCAATAAAAAAAAATAATAATAATTATTGTTATTATTAAATATTACAGAGAATGAAAACACTGATAGGAAAAGTGTCTTGAAACTGCTCAAAATGACACTAGGTCAAGATATCCACAACAAATCGCTCTCTCTGAGTCCGACGAAGGCATCTAACAAATCTTGGGACGACATTAAAGTCGAGGAATTTTGAAATTATTTTGTAAACTGCGGTATTAAAGCATGAAGATTTTAGCACAATCGTGAGACACATTTTTTGAAATAATTTAAAAAAATTGTAAAATTCATGTAAAGTTGCATACGAGACGACTATCCCCATTCTATTTTTACTGTTGATTCACTCATGTTTGATACTACGTATTATTTTTACTATTAATATTTATATCAATTGTATTTTATTTTATTTTATTTTATTTTGCCATACCACCACACGTGTAATCTTACTCTCGTGTAGCTAAATCAATTTACTTTGAGACTTTGTTCACGCCAAATCACATTCCACTATTTATTTATAATTTAAATCGACCTTTTACATTTTTTTTTTTTTTGCTCTGTAATTTAATAAGTAACTTTGTACTGGAGGATTTTATTAAAATGGTTTGAATCTCTTTAATAAAGATCATTTGATTGTATGATATTCATAATTATTATTATTTTTATTCAGATGTAAAAGCTCCACGATTTTTTGGTCATAAAAAATGGACAAATTTTTTTTTTCATTTTTTATGTTGAATTTATGAATTATTAATTAAAAGATTACAAAAATATTAATATTTTAAATCTATAATTTTTGTCATAGCCGACATCTAAAAATTTTCTGATTTTGATTAATTTATTAAATTTAAAATAAAAAATATTTTTTTAAAATTGCACTTACAGTTTATCAAATTTTTTACAAGTGAATTTTGAAAAAAATTTTTTTATCATTTTTTCAATAAAAAAAAAAGTATGAAAATTTTTTTTTATTGAAAAAATTATTACAAAAAAATAAAAAAAAAAAATTTCATTTGTAAAAAATTTGAAAAACTGTAAGTGCAATTTTTAAAATAACACTGAAGTTGACAGATATTAAAAATTTTTTGGAATTTTATAGCAATTAAATTATTAAAAAAAAATTTAATTAAAAAGTTTCACATGTGAAAATTAAATAAAAATTGACTTAGCGTATAGTTGATAATTTTAAGAATTTTTGTAACAAATAAATTATGGCAAAAAAAATTAATAAAAAAAATTGACGTTTAGAAATTTTAAAAAACTACAAATGGAATTTTTTAAAAATAATTTATTTGTTAAAAAAAATTAAAAAATTGTCAAGTGACAGCTAACTTGAATGTCATAAAAGTTCATAAAAATTTTCATAATGTTTTAATTTTTTTTAACAAATAAATTATAGCAAAAAAAAATTATTAAAAAAATGGACTTGTAGAAATTTTAATAAATTAAAAATGCAATTTTTTTAAAATAATTTTTTAGAACAAATTTTTTTGTTAAAAAAAAATTAAAAAATTTTCAAGTGACAGCTAACTTTAATGTCATAAAAATTAATAAAAATTACAAGTGAAAATTTTTAGACGCATTTTTTTATTGTAATTAATTTGTTAAACAAATTTTTAAAATTGACAGCTGACGGCATGACATTAAAGTTAGCTGTCACCTGATTAATTTTCAATTTTATTTAACAATTAAATTAAGTATAAAAAATTATTAAAAAAAAATAGCATTTTTTTGTTTTTAAAATGTCTAGATGTCAATTTTTTTTTCTTATTTTTTTTCCACAATTTATTTGTTACCAAAATTTATAAAAAATTATCTAATATCTGGTAAATTAATTTTTATTACCGCTAACTTCATTGTTATTTAAAAAAAAATGTTTTTTTGTTTTAATTTAATTATTGAAAAAACTTACAAAAATTAAAAACGTCGTCTAGTTTCAGTAAAAAAAATTTACAGTAAATTTTTTTATATAAATAAAAAAAAAAAAGTCGACATAAAAATCAGTATCGATAAAAATTTCGATACAACAGTAAAAGTAAGTGGTATACTTTTAAAAGACATATCCCTCGTCAGTGGTGTCTTCTGGCGGTAGCTTGACGAAACCTTCCAAAAAATTTTAATATATAAAACAGTCACGTGACAAAGTTTAGACCAATGAAAATGTTTGAGAGTCGCCCTATACGTGGCATAAGCATTGGATCCATTTATACGTCCGCCATTTTAACATACGGAACTTTGTCGGGAGTGTTGGTTTTATGTTTTATCGTTTCTCCTGAGTATAGTATTTTTTAGTGCTACGTAAGTACTACCAGTGAGAATATTAACGAATAATTAAAATAACTCTTAACACACTAACCAGATAATAATTGTCACAAACAGTATTGCTCGGTAATATTAAGGTAAAGGAGGCATTTCGGACAATTGCTCGGCCTCAGATTAGAGTCGGCCCAAGGTGACAGACAACTACCCTCGACAGCTTGACAAGACTCAAAATTTATTTTCCTCAATTAATATTACTCATAAATAATCATAGATTTTTTATTTATTTACTTCTGAGGCTGCCAGCCCGTCCTACTATTTGTCAATTATTAATTTGTTTTTATTTTTATTCCAGATATTGAGATTTTTAATATAAACTCGAGGTGATTCATCGGCATTTATCTGTTTTATTTAAAGTTCCACGCACGCGAGCCCTTTTGTCACCAACACCCTGTCTAATCCAGCTGTTTTACTTTTTTTATATCCAACTACTATCACTCACTTACTTTTAATCAATTAACTGGATCTTCTTTTAGAGTGGTTGATTTTTTACGGAAAATTTTTAATCAGATTAGTTTTTATGAGGCCACGCTGTCCAGACGTTTATCGTGATGACGCGACTGCAAACATCATTTCCTATTTAATATTTTGTTTATTTCAATTTTTGTTATTACTCACCCGCTTCATTTGACAATTATTATCAATTATTAGATTTAAAAAAAAAAAACAGAAAAAAAAATGTTTTTATTTAGTCTTTTAGTTTGATTAATATTTTTATTTATTTATTGTTGCAGGTACCTAAATATCTAACGTCATAATCATGGGGAATATGTTTGCGACATTGTTTAAAGGCCTTTTTGGTAAAAAAGAAATGAGAATTTTGATGGTAGGTCTCGATGCTGCTGGTAAAACTACGATACTGTACAAATTAAAATTAGGTGAAATCGTAACGACGATTCCAACTATAGGTAATTATTTTTTTAGTATTTTGATACCTTTTTTTTTTAATATATACGTCAAATGGGATTTAATTTTTATGAAAATGACTGCATATCCTCCCGTAAATTTTTTGGAGCAAGAGGCTGAATTTTCATGACATTCAAGTTAGCTGTCACCTGACCAATTTTTAATTTTATTTAACAATTAAATTTATTATAAAAAATTATTAAAAAAAAAATTCCATTTTTTATTTATTTAAATTTCTAGATGTCAATTTTTTTTCCCATAATTTATTTGTTAACAAAAATTCTAAAAATTATCAAATGTCAGATAAATTAATTTTCATTGAATTTTGTCAAAACAAGAAGATTTTCTTGGATCAACACGGAAAGAACAAAATTATACTGCATATCCTCCCATATTATACTCAGTGTAATCTGTGGTGAAAAAAAATTTTAGATAATATCAAATATAATCCAAATTATACTAAATTATTTTTGTATTATACTCAGTGTAATCTCCGATTTTACCAAGTAATTTTTCTGGTTGTACCGCCCCAGATTACACTGGATTTAATCCGAAAAAATATCTCGTATAATTTGAATTATACTCAGTAGAATCTTGGACTGTATAATTTTTTCAAAAATTTTTTTCTTTTTTAATTTATAAATTTTTTTGAAAATTTGTTAAATTTGTGATGATTAATTTTTTTTTTTTAATTGTTCATTTTTTTAAACATCATTTAATCCTCCCATATTATACTGAGTATAATATGGGAGGATATGCAGTATAATTTTGTTCTTTCCGTGTTGATCCAAGAAAATCTTCTTGTTTTGACAAAATTCAATGAAAATTAATTTATCTGACATTTGATAATTTTTAGAATTTTTGTTAACAAATAAATTATGGGAAAAAAATAAGAAAAAAAATTGACATTTAGAAATTTAAAAAAATAAAAAATGCAATTTTTTTTTAATAAATTTAATTGTTAAATAAAATTAAAAATTGGTCAGGTGACAGCTAACTTGAATGTCATGAAAATTCAGCCTCTTGCTCCAAAAAATTTACGGGAGGATATGCAGTCATTTTCATAAAAATTAAATCCCATTTGACGTATATATTAAAAAAAAAAGGTATCAAAATACTAAAAAAATAATTACCTATAGTTGGAATCGTCGTTACGATTTCACCTAATTTTAATTTGTACAGTATCGTAGTTTTACCAGCAGCATCGAGACCTACCATCAAAATTCTCATTTCTTTTTTACCAAAAAGGCCTTTAAACAATGTCGCAAACATATTCCCCATGATTATGACGTTAGATATTTAGGTACCTGCAACAATAAATAAATAAAAATATTAATCAAACTAAAAGACTAAATAAAAACATTTTTTTTTCTGTTTTTTTTTTTTAAATCTAATAATTGATAATAATTGTCAAATGAAGCGGGTGAGTAATAACAAAAATTGAAATAAACAAAATATTAAATAGGAAATGATGTTTGCAGTCGCGTCATCACGATAAACGTCTGGACAGCGTGGCCTCATAAAAACTAATCTGATTAAAAATTTTCCGTAAAAAATCAACCACTCTAAAAGAAGATCCAGTTAATTGATTAAAAGTAAGTGAGTGATAGTAGTTGGATATAAAAAAAGTAAAACAGCTGGATTAGACAGGGTGTTGGTGACAAAAGGGCTCGCGTGCGTGGAACTTTAAATAAAACAGATAAATGCCGATGAATCACCTCGAGTTTATATTAAAAATCTCAATATCTGGAATAAAAATAAAAACAAATTAATAATTGACAAATAGTAGGACGGGCTGGCAGCCTCAGAAGTAAATAAATAAAAAATCTATGATTATTTATGAGTAATATTAATTGAGGAAAATAAATTTTGAGTCTTGTCAAGCTGTCGAGGGTAGTTGTCTGTCACCTTGGGCCGACTCTAATCTGAGGCCGAGCAATTGTCCGAAATGCCTCCTTTACCTTAATATTACCGAGCAATACTGTTTGTGACAATTATTATCTGGTTAGTGTGTTAAGAGTTATTTTAATTATTCGTTAATATTCTCACTGGTAGTACTTACGTAGCACTAAAAAATACTATACTCAGGAGAAACGATAAAACATAAAACCAACACTCCCGACAAAGTTCCGTATGTTAAAATGGCGGACGTATAAATGGATCCAATGCTTATGCCACGTATAGGGCGACTCTCAAACATTTTCATTGGTCTAAACTTTGTCACGTGACTGTTTTATATATTAAAATTTTTTGGAAGGTTTCGTCAAGCTACCGCCAGAAGACACCACTGACGAGGGATATGTCTTTTAAAAGTATACCACTTACTTTTACTGTTGTATCGAAATTTTTATCGATACTGATTTTTATGTCGACTTTTTTTTTTTTATTTATATAAAAAAATTTACTGTAAATTTTTTTTACTGAAACTAGACGACGTTTTTAATTTTTGTAAGTTTTTTCAATAATTAAATTAAAACAAAAAAACATTTTTTTTTAAATAACAATGAAGTTAGCGGTAATAAAAATTAATTTACCAGATATTAGATAATTTTTTATAAATTTTGGTAACAAATAAATTGTGGAAAAAAAATAAGAAAAAAAAATTGACATCTAGACATTTTAAAAACAAAAAAATGCTATTTTTTTTTAATAATTTTTTATACTTAATTTAATTGTTAAATAAAATTGAAAATTAATCAGGTGACAGCTAACTTTAATGTCATGCCGTCAGCTGTCAATTTTAAAAATTTGTTTAACAAATTAATTACAATAAAAAAATGCGTCTAAAAATTTTCACTTGTAATTTTTATTAATTTTTATGACATTAAAGTTAGCTGTCACTTGAAAATTTTTTAATTTTTTTTTAACAAAAAAATTTGTTCTAAAAAATTATTTTAAAAAAATTGCATTTTTAATTTATTAAAATTTCTACAAGTCCATTTTTTTAATAATTTTTTTTTGCTATAATTTATTTGTTAAAAAAAATTAAAACATTATGAAAATTTTTATGAACTTTTATGACATTCAAGTTAGCTGTCACTTGACAATTTTTTAATTTTTTTTAACAAATAAATTAT
>JZSA01000624.1:0-10081 GCA_000956155.1 Cotesia vestalis | reverse complement strand
TTGTTGGAATAAGTGAAATTTCCTGTCAAAAAAAAATTTTTTTTTCTCTCAAGAAAATAATTAGGAAGAAAAATATTTTGAACCTTTTTTCCTGTGTAGTTATATATGATTATATATAGTTGTACCTGGCCAATTTTTGGATCCAATCATATCTAGATCATTATCATCTAGAGAAAAACTTTTTTCATCGGGTAAACAGAAAACAACACTCTAAAACGTTTAATTTACTTTTATAAGACCAATTATTTTGTTATTTTATAGTACTTACCTCCAGATCCAGGTTTCTCCACGTACACATTATCATTATCTCCAGTCAATCTCAACTCGGCTCGCTTGCTCATTCTATTTATTTTTCCTCATCTCATAATTATCAATTACGCTAATTAGTCTTCATTATCTATTGGTTGTCATTTATGATGATGGTGATTTTATTGTTTTTTATTGAATTAACTCCTAACTCGTGATCGATCCTCGAACGTCTAGCGCTCTATCGAGATGCTGCAAAATAAAAAAAAAAAATAAAAAGTGGTTATTATGTGAATTTATAAAAATATTGATAATAATAAGTTATTAAATAAATTTGTTATTATAATTATAATTATAATATGATCACGTATGGCATTTTTCTTCACATCGGTAAATCTTGTTTCTCGCCTCGGTATACCCGCGTATAGTACGATGATCGATAAGACTTTGGCATAATTCCAATGTGAATTCCAATCCCTCGGTTCTCGGTCCGGTGACTCGACCTCATCGTGATCTGCATACAAATATTTTCCACACCGCATCGATATCTATTTATTAATTACTAGTTTTATTAAGATATTTATTATTTATTTATTTTTTATGCAGATAATACTTACTGGTTAATTGACTTATCAATTGATTTTATAATTTCTTAGGCGTGGAACTTGCCCAGGACTTGCCGATACAGCAAAATGTTGAAGAAGAGGAACGAAATTTCAAATGTAAGTTTTTATAGAAATTTTTATAATTTAATTAATAAGACTTACTTCAGTACAAAAAGTAATTTTTTAAATTATAATACTGAATTTTACAGAAGCCTAAAAATTTTTAAAATTTTTATAAAAACTAAATTAAAATTTGGCAAAAAAATTCCACATGTGAAATTTAAAAAAATTATAAATGCAAATTAAAAAAAATTTTTTATTTATGATACTAAAAATCAAATTTTTTGATTTTTTTTTTTAATAATTAAATTAGAACAACAAAATTTTTTCTACAAATTACACTGACAGTTTTTTTGAATTTTTACAAATAAAAATTTCTTTTTATTTTTTACAATCATTTTTTGAATAAAAAAAAATTTTTTTAACTTTTAAATCTCGGCTAACTTAATTTCAATTCAATGAAAATTTATACTGAAATTAGCAAAGATCTGACAATTTTTAAAATTTTTATAACAAATAAATTGTAGTAAAAAGATATTTTTAAAAATTTGCACTTGTAATTTTTTTTTTTTCAATTTCTAGTTGTGGAATTTTTTAATCAAAATATTTTTAATTGTTATAATAATTAAAAAATTGACAAATCTCTGTTAATTTTTACTGAAATTAATTAGCAGACACCTAATTTCTTTTTTTTAGATTTATTAAATAATTAAACAAATGGTAAAAAATTTATTTCCGAAAATTTCATTGATATTTTTTTAAAATTTTCACAAGTTAAATTTTTTAGTAGTTTTTTTTTCTTCTTTGTTTTTGAAAAAAAATTTGATGGCTATAAAATGTCTGTAAATTTTTTAATATCATAAAGAAACTTAATAAAAATCAATTTAGCAGATTTTTGATAATTTCAATAATTTTTTTATAAAATAAATTATTTCCAAAAAAATGAGAAAAGAAAAATTGACGATTAGAAATTTAAAAAAATAAAAAATGCAATTTTTTAAAAATATTTTTCAACAAATTTGTTTGTTTTAAATAAAATTCAAAAATTACTGATGAAATTAAAAGTAGCAGTCACTTAAGAATTTTTTAGTTTTAGTTAAAAAAATTTTTTCTAAAAAAAAAATTTTTTTTAATTTCATTTTTTATTTTTATAATTTTCTACAAATTTTTTTTTGCTACAATTTTTCATAATACTAAAGTTAGCCGAAGTTTTTAATTTTTAGATTTTGCTTCATGTATAAAATTAGATCTAAAAAAAAATTTTTTTTTAAATTGCACTTACAGTTTTTCAAATTTTTTATAAAATAAAAAAAAAATTTTTTTTTTTTTAATTTTTTTGTAATAATTTTTTCAATAAAAAAAATTCTAAAAATTTTTAGACGTCGGCTATTTTAATTTTCATTAATTTATTTGTTATAAAACTATTTAAATTCTTAAATTACTAAAATAGCCTCGTTAACATTACCTAAAACAAAATAAAACAATTCTAACTTAAAAATACCTAAAAAAAAAAAAAAAATGCACACAACAACTGAAGCAAGTCTTGTTAATAGTGTACTCCACAAAACATACCTCTTAATTAATCCACGTAACCTATTTTAAAGACTTCGGAACTTTAATAAGCGGTAAAACATCACGGCAGATAGTAGACAGCGTAAATGAATCAACAAATTATTTAGCTGCGTCAGAGTTTGTAGCAACGGGACGTTTTACATTTAACCGCAAGAATCTCTATTACTCATTTTACTTGAGTGCATCAACACCGCGCCCAAGAAGTATTCAGTTCATCGACAACACGGGGAGTATCTTGGAGGAGCAGACAATAGACCCAGTGGGCGGAGTGTACCAAAATGCGACTGGTAAATTGTGTGGAGTGTGGCGACGAGTGCCGCGAGACTACCGCAAACTCATGCGAGAAGAGCAGCTGTACGTGTCACTCATCTGGGAGACACCGACAAGTGCAACGACGTCAAAAGCGCTGCTGGTGGGTCAACTGACGCGATACAAAGCTCTCTCGACGGAGCAGTTTTCCTCGCTGCTGGAACCAGCGATGGGAGTTGACAGGACTCTGATGTACGGAGCTGCAGGTACAGCAATTATTTCAGTGTCATCAGCGTCGGCGCCGTCGATCCACGTGTCTCTGGTCTTCAACGGTCTGTTCCTGCCCAACGACATCCTGGACGTGCCTTTGCTGGTCACCATCGAGCACCAAGAAAAGGACTACGTCCTCCTGCAAGAAGCAATCATCGTCGACAAGCCTTCTTCAGACGTTAACTTCGGAGAAGTAAGAAGCGCTCTTTCTGCCACTGACTTGCGCTTGCTGTCGCGAGGGAAATTATCGATAACAGTTTCTTCTAAAAAAGACCCACAGGCAGTTAAATTGACCGGAACAATCGGAACCAGAGCCACGTGCGACATGTACCAAGCGCTGTTGCCGTCAGAGCCGTCAAGACACGCGTCAGGCCTTGCCTGGGCTTACTTAGATCGCTACGGAGTCCTGAAGTACGGCGTGAAGCTCGCTGGTCTTGACGAAGAAAGCCCGCTGGTGACGTTGGTCGACGACGGAGGCAAGCGCAAGACAGAACTGGAGGACCTGACGCCCACTTTGATCGGCGGTTCCACCGCAAACGGTTCTTTGGACCGTCCAGGGCCCAGACTGCTGGAGACTCTGTTCAAAGGAGAGCTTTCGGTGGTCGCTGCTTCGCCAGCTGGAGCTGTTCTCAAGGGAAGACTGTCTCAGCGACACATTGCAGACGCTAAAGACACCTACTCGCCTGCGCTGTTGACCTCTTCGGTGAGCGGCTCTGTCGTGGGACTGATCTGGCTCGCCATAGACACGGACTGCTCGCTTCACTACGAGCTAGAGCTCACAGGACTGCCTGAAGACGATGAAAAGGACATCGGGGAGGATGAAGAAGATGTTAAGAACCGCAGGTTGTACTTGGAAACTGTTCCTTTGCTGGTTGAAGGCGCGCCGGTGTCCAGGAGGCTGCTTGAAGAGTTTGATGGAAATATTTTGGAGGGCTCTGTTACTGGCCTGTCGCTGATTGAGTTGTTCAGAATTGATTCAGGGATTGGATTCCTTGAAGTCGTTGAAGTTGACGGAAATGTCAGCACCAAATTGGTGAGGACGCAGTTTAAGGCTCGCGCTCCTCTTAGTTGTCTTCCTCACTATGCTGATAATGATGTTGCTTCAGTGCTGGTCTATAATCCTCACTCGCCGAGCTCTGAGCTGGAGAGCACTTCTTGCTTTCATGAAACTAAGTTCTATGAGGAAGGGACTCAGTGGACTGCGCACTCTGACCCTTGTTCCATGTGTCATTGTCATCGAGGAACCGCTACTTGTGATCCTGTTCCCTGTCCGCCTCTCAGTTGTCCGGTTAATTTGAGGATCAAGCCGCCGGCTGGTCACTGCTGCTCTATATGTCAATGTAAGTTTTTTCTTTTGTAATTTATATTAAAAATTAATTAACTTTATGTTTTACTAGCTGTTACCCGCCCGCTTCGCTGGGCATTTTATAGAATTGTATTTTTAGATCTAAACTTTAAATTTAATTAGAGTATTGTTTTGACTTTCACAAATTCCAAATTTCATCGAATTAGCATATACCTTTTATCCATGTAATTATTCCAGCTAATATTCATTGTAACTTTCAATGTGCAATCATTATAATGTTTGCGTGGCTTTTTTTCAAAAATGAATAATAATTGACACGAAAAAAAAAATTTGAAAAGAGAATTTTGAGTCTATAGGAGCTATAGCTTGGAAATTAAAAATTTTTAATGTTAACACCCACCTTCGCAAACCCCTGTGAGATGAGCTATCGTAAAATTTGCCCATAGACTTTTTCTACATCTCTTACAGAAGATTTCTACTAAATTTGGAGTCGTTAGGAGCTATAGTTTAAAAATGGGAATTTTTCATTATTAACGCCCCCGCAATCCTCTTTGGGGTAGAATATCGTAAAATTCTTTCATAAATTATTTTTTCATCTCTTACAGAAAATTCCTACAAAATTTGGAGTCTATAGGAGCTATAGCTTGGAAATTAAAAATTTTTAATGTTAACACCCACCTTCGCAAACCCCTGTGAGATGAGCTATCGTAAAATTTCCCCATTGACTTTTTCTACATCCCCGCAACCCCTTATTGGGGTGAGATGTCGTAAAATTCGTTTATTAATTATTTCTACAGTTCTTATAGAAGATTCCTATCAAATTTGAAGTCGATAGGAGCTATAGCTTGGAAATTAAAAATTTTCATTGTTGATAGCCACCCCCGAGACCCCCAGTGGAGGTTAGATATCGTCAAATTCGTTCATAGATTATTTCTACATCTCTTATAGAAGATTCCCACCAAATTTGGAGTCGATAGGAGCTATAGTTTAAAAACGGGAATTTTTCATTGTTAACGCCCCCGCAAACCCCTTTGGGGGAGGAATTTCTTAAAATTCGTTCTTAGCTGACCTCTACATGGCGAAAGTAATATTCCTACCGAATTTCAAGTCTCTAGGTCCTCTAGTTCCGGAGATATCGTGATGAGTCAACCTATCTATAGAACAGCTCATATATATATATATATATATATAGATTAAATTTTACACAGAAAAAAAAATTTACTTGAATCAAGTAAATAATTCTGAAGAATTTGATCTTCTTGACTTGAGTATAAAAATTCTTAAACTAAGAAATTTTCCTTAGTTTAAGTAAATTTTACTTGATTCAAGAATTTTTTCTCTTGATCCAAGACAATGAAACTCTTCAAAATTATTTTCTTGGTTTAAATTAATCGGAGTTTTAATTGAAATTTTTTTATTTTAGTACCTAGTGACAATACAACGAGCACGACGCCCAATCCGATGACGTCAACGATGTCCTCGAAGAAAAGTAGCACTGAAGCTCTGCGTGGTTGTACTCTCGCAGGACAATTTCACGTTGCTGGAGCTGCTTGGCATCCTTATTTACCACCCTCTGGTTTTGATACTTGTGCAATTTGTACTTGTGATGTAAGTTTATTATTTAGGACTTGATTTGACTTTTTTTTGTTGATCTTATACGAATATTTGATTTCTTAAGAGGTATTACGCACTTAGAAGGCTGAAAAAAAAATTTTAATTGAAAGTTAATTTTTTTTTTTTAATTTTTTATTTTTTTTTTTAAAACAATTTATCAAAAAAAAAAAATGAAATAAAAATTTTATTCAAAAATTTGAAAGCCAAAATTTTTTTTAACTTTTAAAAGCTTTTAAAGCTATCTAAATTTTAAAAACAAGCAGAATAAAAAAAATTTTTAAATATTAATTTTTCTAGTTTTTTTTTTTTTTTTATTTTTAAGAAAAAATGGTTTTTCTATCTCTTATAGATCTTTGGAAGGTCTTCTAAAAAAAGTAAATCTACAAATAGCATATCTTCAGATGACACAACATTCACTTGATAATTTTTTAATTTTTTGAACAAACAAATTTTTTCTTAAGAATTATTTTTAAAAAATTGCATTTTTAGATTTTTTAAATTTCCACATGTCAATTTTTTTTTGCCAAAATTTATTTGTTACAAAAATTCTTAAAATTTGATAAATATCTGCTGAATTAATTTTCATTATCTTCAGTTTGAATTATCTAAAATTAAAGATCCAAAAAAATTTAATTTGTTATCAGGGAATAATCAAAATATATATTTCTAACAGGCAGGTTTAAAAAAAAATATTAATTTTATTTTGTCCATAAAAATGGATAATATTAATCGGATTAATTAATCGTTAGATCAATTACTGCAAAATATAATTAATAAAATTGTGTAAAAATTAGAGACTGATTTTATCAGCCGTTTTTGATGAATTTTTCAAAAATTTTTCAAAAATTCAAAGTTCATATTATCTTTTATTATAAAAAATAAAATTTTTTTTTTTAAACATTAATGAAATTTCTTTAATAATTATAAATTAATCTTAATTTAATTGAGGAAATAAAAATACATTAGTATAAATATTTTCAGCCAATAAATTTAATAGTAAGATGTCCACGGGTCCAATGTCCAGCATTGGATTGCGATGAAAAAACAGCGATAAGACCAGACAAAAAAGCGTGCTGCAAGCAGTGTCCAGTGGTGAGCGTGATTCCCATTTCCGGCACTCAAGGCCCGATAACCAGTGATCCTTCATTGCCACGTGACCAGGCGATAGTCCAGTCGCTTTACGTCCCAAAACGGACTCCAGAAGACATTCTGGCGGACGGCGGATGCAGATATCCCGTAGGTGGGCCCTACGAAAACGGGCGCGACTGGCACCCCAAGATTCACTCCCACGGGGAAATAAAATGCGTCAAGTGTCGCTGCAAAGTAAGTTCAAAAAAAAAAAAAAAATAATTCACCTCCATGAGTCATGATTATAATTAATGACTTGTGGTGGATAAAAATAACTCTGAGCTTCAAAAATAAATTTAAATAACGTCTTCTTTGTAACTAATTACGTGTTATTTAACCAGAATGGTGAAGTGAAGTGCGATAGGAAGCGATGTCCACGGTCCCTATGCAATTCAATCGTTAACCAGCTCAAGCGAGGGGAACGGATTCCGGAAGCAGACGATTGCTGCACCGTACAGTGTAAACGTTCACGACGGCATCACCGTAATCATCGTAACCACCATCATCATAGTAATAATCACAACCATCATCATCATCAGCAGCAACCGCAACAACAGCAACATTATTACTCGTCTTCGGCTTCACCAAAAACTTCCAAGGACTCGATGACGTCTCGTGATCTCAGCTGAGATCTCTGATAGTAATCCGTTAGATCGGTTCTCTTAATCAGTCCAGATGTATTTTTATTTTTAAAATTATTACTAAAAAAAAAGCCAACACACACTAGGGTTATTGCACTTCCTCTCATTATTATTAAATAAAAAAAAATATAAGTTCAAAAAAAAAAAAAAATAATAAAAGAAGACGATAAAAGATAAAAGATAAAAGAAGAAGATACGAAGGAAGAGTAATAGTAATGCGAATTGAATAATTCATTGGGTTGAATTGCAATTGTCTGACAGTAAGAATGACATCTAAATGGAGAAGGGGGTAGAGAAAATTGTGATAGATGTGTATGGACAATACTATCAATTGCTTATATCTTTTTATATCATATTATATGTATCTTCACTCTCAATATATATATATGTATGCATGTATATCTTTTACTCCCGACTATCTCTCACGTCGCTCTTCAGATATTTAACACTTTTTGTGTTAAATATTTAACACTTTTTGTGTTAAAAATTTTTATGTTAAATATTTTTTAACACTTTTTGTGTTAATTATTTAACACTTTTTGTGTTAATTATTTAACACTTTTTGTGTTAATTATTTAACACTTTTTGTGTTAATTATTTAACACTTTTTGTGTTAATTATTTAACACTTTTTGTGTTAATTATTTAACACTTTTTGTGTTAATTATTTAACACTTTTTGTGTTAATTATTTAACACTTTTTGTGTTAATTATTTAACACTTTTTGTGTTAATTATTTAACACTTTTTGTGTTAATTATTTAACACTTTTTGTGTTAATTATTTAACACTTTTTGTGTTAATTATTTAACACTTTTTGTGTTAATTATTTAACACTTTTTGTGTTAATTATTTAACACTTTTTGTGTTAATTATTTAACACTTTTTGTGTTAATTATTTAACACTTTTTGTGTTAATTATTTAACACTTTTTGTGTTAATTATTTAACACTTTTTGTGTTAATTATTTAACACTTTTTGTGTTAATTATTTAACACTTTTTGTGTTAATTATTTAACACTTTTTGTGTTAATTATTTAACACTTTTTGTGTTAATTATTTAACACTTTTTGTGTTAATTATTTAACACTTTTTGTGTTAATTATTTAACACTTTTTGTGTTAATTATTTAACACTTTTTGTGTTAATTATTTAACACTTTTTGTGTTAATTATTTAACACTTTTTGTGTTAATTATTTAACACTTTTTGTGTTAATTATTTAACACTTTTTGTGTTAATTATTTAACACTTTTTGTGTTAATTATTTAACACTTTTTGTGTTAATTATTTAACACTTTTTGTGTTAATTATTTAACACTTTTTGTGTTAATTATTTAACACTTTTTGTGTTAATTATTTAACACTTTTTGTGTTAATTATTTAACACTTTTTGTGTTAATTATTTAACACTTTTTGTGTTAATTATTTAACACTTTTTGTGTTAATTATTTAACACTTTTTGTGTTAAATATTTAACACTTTTTTGTGTTAATTTAACACAATAAATGTTAAATATTTAACACAAAATTTTTTGACACAATAACGCAAAAATTTTTTACTATGTACTATTTCTTCTTTCAAATTAAAACTTCATTCATAAAATTAAAATAAAAATTTTTAACATTCAGCACACGAGCGTTTTTTTGAATTTATAAAAATTGTTATACACTCATTGCGATATTTATTTTCTAAGTAATAATACTAAATATTTATAAGTTTATATATTTGTTTTAAAGCTCGTGAAGAATATGTGTAAACGCTAAAAATGATATTTATGATCAGGATCCTTGAACGATACATATCTAGATATTATTACTATTATTAAAATTATTATTATTAAAAATAAGTCAAGAGGATAAATTGTTTTGTAATATTCCCGACATTATAATTTTTTTTGTATATAAATATTAACTATAGTTTATTGTAACATAGTAAATATTACACTATTAATTTACTGTGGGTGTAAAAAAGAGCCTTGAATTGAATGGTAGTGAAAATTTTGTTGATGCTTAGTACGAGATATTTTTGGGCGTTTATATTGGCACACCGGTTTATATTTTACACCGCTACCGACGTTTAATTTTGCTGGATAAAATTTAAACGTCCTGTGTTTGAATAATAACCATAAATTAACTAATAATATTTTCTAAACACCTATATCGCTTGTTTGTAACAAATTGTTGACATAACTTGACCTTATACATAGCTTCCTCAAGATATTAACTTCCACACGCGCTTAAATTAATCGCCTGTTATTAATATCATCTTCAATATCAATCCGGATTAACAAAACTTTATAAATTTTTAATCCCACGCGCTTCAGCCTTGCTTTCTCTTAATTTTTTTATTTCTTCTTTATTTTGGCGGGAATTTTTATTTCTTCTTTATTT
>JZSA01000623.1:0-14175 GCA_000956155.1 Cotesia vestalis | reverse complement strand
CGCGCCATTTTTTAAAAATATTTTTTTACCTTGCCGTAAATTTTTTTTATAATAATTTAGTTGTTACAAAAATTAAAAAATTGGCTGATGTCTTTTAACTTCTGTATCATATAAAAAATATATTTTAAAAAATTCGCGCTTATAATTTTTTTAAATTTCTACAAGTCAAATTTTTTTGCCACTTTTTTTTCTATAATTTATTTATTATAAAAATATTATTGACCAATTATAATTGAGAAATTTATAACAAAACAAAATTCTACTTGTTGAAAATTAGAATAACAAAGCGCGCAATTTTTTAAAAATATTTTTTTACCTTGCCGTAAATTTTTTTTATAATAATTTAGTTGTTACAAAAATTAAAAAATTGACCGATGTCTTTTAACTTCTGTATCATATAAAAAATGTATTTTAAAAAATTTGCACTTGTAATTTTTTTTAATTTTTACATGTCAAATTTTTTTGCCACTTTTTTTTTCTATAATTTATTTATTACAAAAATTATCAAATATCCGCTAAATTAATTTTCATAAAAAATAACAGGTGAGTGTAAAAATTTTTTTTCAAACCCTTTTTTTATTCAAGTAAAATAAAAAAAGATTGCTTTAATTAATTTCATAATTTTAAGATTTTTAATAACCCAAAGTTCGATTAATTTATTCTAACTTTAAAACTTTATTAAAGTATTATCGGTATTTCTAAAAATATGTATTTTTATTTATTTAATTGAGCAAAATTTTCAATATTACTATTAACTAATTTTCTTGATTTAAATTTATCCATTTATATTATTTTCTTATTACGCATAAATTCATTAAAAATTTTTTAAATAAAATCTTAAATTGGTTCGTATGAAAAAAATACTTTTTTATTGAAAAATTTAAACCAGCTTTAAAATTTAAATATAAATAAAATTAATTTCTTTTAATTAACTTATTAAAATTATTTTTTAAATTAATTTTTGTTGCGTACAGTAGATAATTTTTTTTAATTGATGTTCAATAAAAAATCATTAAAAAGTGGAATATAATATCAAAATTACGAATAAAAAATTTGATATATATTCAAACTTTACTTTGATTGTTGTAAAAAAAAAACCTAACTGCTAGAAACTTTAAAAAAACTAACAGCCTTTTAATGTATTTGTTCTGAGTTTAAAAAAAAATTTTTTTAATTTTTTGACCGTCTGATTATTTGTAAATAACGGATTAAAGTTCAACAATTTATGAAGAAGTATATAACTACGGAGTGGGACAGAAACAATTTTATGAGTTGCATCTCCACGGATACAATCTTGCGTAAAAATTATGGATAACTTAGCTACAAGCTCATATACTTTTGCGGCTCGTATAATCTCTAATTTTTTGACAATATTGTACTATGACAGCTACCTTAATGTTTATAAAAACTCTTGATACTTCTTATGTTGTATTACAATGGTATAAGACCTCATTTATCTTCTTTAACAATATTTTTATAGATAACTAGCGACCCGGTCCGCTTCGCTGAGCCTCAGTCAAAGTGACTAAAGTTTTTGTTATAATTTTTTATTTTATTATAATGATCAATTAATTTTTAAGTTCAAAACAATAATAATTAATCTAGAGCAATAACTAAAATTAATAAAATCATAAGTAATAAATTTTGCATTATTCATCGTCAAATAAAAGATTCCTACCAAATTTCAAGTCTGTATTAGAAGTTACAGTGTGGAAATAGAAATTTAACATTCTAACATCCACCCCCGCAATCTTTATTGGGGGTGAGTTTTTGTAAAATCCGCTCTTAGATCATTTCCGCATCACATATAGAAGACTCCACCTAAATTTACCGTCTGTAAGATCTACAATTTGAAAGTTAAAAATTTTCATTGGTAATATCCACCCCCGCAACCTCCTGTGGAGCGAGCTATCGTAAAATTCGTTCATAGATTATTTATATATCTCTTACGGAAGATTTCTACCAAATTTGGGAGCTATAGGAGCTATAGTTTACAAACGGGAATTATTCATTGTTAACGCCCCCGCAATCCCCTTTGAGGAAGGATTTTTTAAAAATTTTTTTACATACAAACCTTCTCCTAAAAATTCTGAAAACAACAAAAAAAATTTAGCTCACTCGGTCCAGCCGTTCTCAAGTGATGCGTGGACATACATGCGGCATTTTATTTTTATCTATATAGATAGATAGATAGATTGCGATTAATTAATTATTAATTAAAATCAATTCTGAAAAATGGTTTTTGTAATTTTATCTAATGATCACCCATTTATTTTTCTATTGTCGAAAATTACCAACAAAAAATTCCTCCCACGAAACAAAGACATTTTCTTGCGACATAATATCCCGAAGGAGGTTTTCTCACAAATGAATTTGTCGCCGAAACACAACAATTCCGTTAATAAAGCATGAATCTCCAGGTATAGTATTTTCGATAGCATACTCATAACCGACTGAAGCTTAAGTGTATGAAGTGAGTGGAATCGTGTACTCAACTCGAATACCAGTTGTGTATTACGGAAACGTGGGTGAGTAGGAGTGTGAGCTTCCCAAAAGCTCACTCATATATATATACAGAGAGAGAGAGAGAGAGAAAGAGAGACTAGTGGAAACGCGACGACGTCAAGAGGGTGAACGCGGTAGTTGGTACGTTACTTTCTCGCGTAATGCACCTATGTGCATTACTGCATTCGCATCGCCTGCATTTCCATCTGCTTAGCACCGAAATCCGCTTTATGTTACGAGGGATAGAGTGCTGGCATCGCCTAATGATTGCGAGCTTTTCCCCCACTCTCGACAGAGTAATTCTAGAAAGAGATACACTGGGTTAAGAGTGAGCCCGGCTGGAGGCTTAAGTAGGGTGCCAGGAAACCGGAGAGAGAGAGAGAGAGAGAGATCGAGCTTTTTGGTAGATTCTCGAGGGTAGAAGAAGAGTGGAAACTGGGAAAGTGTGAGGTTTATCACGACCGCGGGTTCCAGATTTCCGACTTGGCTCATTCTGCGCTTCGCGAATCTCTAACCGCTTCAGAAATGATGCCTACGCTGGATATCCCGCGGAATTCACTAAAAACGGCTTGATGAGTATCAACCAAGAAGCTACAATTGATGGTATAAAGTAAAGTACACATTAGTTGAACGAGTTTCAAAGCAAAACGTTTTTAACCCTATTTTTAATATAAAAATCCATAATATGTATTATTTTGAAAAGACTGAGGTACCCGCGGGTAATAAGGCCTAAGTGATAGAAATGTTATTTAAAAAAACCGCTTCCGCTAAAGAATTCTCTAGTAGAAACGTCTAGCATAGAAATGTCGCTACAAGTTTATAGAGTCCCGATACAACGTTCCTTGTCTTCTATATTTCATCATCTTAAATATGCTAAAATAGCGCAGAAGAATTCCTAAAAAACGATTTGAGTAAATGGTAAACATTTTTTCAATTTTATATTTAATAATTTAAAATCATTGTTCTAATTTTTATTAACATCTTAAAAAGTATTGTTGCTCAATTTAAGTGATGATTGATCTCTAATACCAATTTTATCAAGTATTGTATAATTATTTCCAGTATGTATAACCCTTAGGCCTTATTACCCTTCGTAGTAAAATAAGGCCTATTCGCAAGGTTTTTGAAAAAATTTAATTTTGTGTTTGTTTATGGTGAAAATTACCATTAATCCATTATATTTTATGGCTAATGTATTAATTTAAAAATTAATGATACATTGCAATAATTAAATGCAATATTTTCGATTTTGTTCAAAATCTCCCTTAGCTAAGCCTTATTACCCCTCGCTACCTTACTAGACCTTATTCGAATTTTAGTTTGCAAAGTTAGTAATAATTGATAAGCATTTCAGTAAAGCTAGAAAAAAATTTCTATTTTTGTAAACTGCTAGTTTTGATGTTATTCATAAATGGAGAAAATAGTTGACGTTTGTAAATTACGAATTTAATAGATCGTATGAAGATGTGACAAATAGTTTAGAATATATGAATTATTACCGATAACTTTTTGACTTCCCGTGTAAGCCGCGTCTATTTTCCAGGCGTCCATAAAAAAGGGCTCGCCTCCCAGTGAGGCAACTGCATCAACAATCAGCAGCGCGTCGTGCCTAATTACAAATTACAAATTAACTGTATTAATTAAAAAATAATTATTCCGTATGAATGACAAAAAACCTGCGGACAACGTCTCCAAATCCAATTAACGGCTGTTTAAGACCCGTTGAAGATTCAGAGTGAGTCAAGAAGACAACAGCTGGTTTATACTTGATAATTGCAGCTTCAAATTCTTCAAGAGTTGCTGCTAATCCTGGTGCAATCTCCAAAATCTCGACCTGTAAGACCAGCAATAAATAATTATTATTTTTTTATTTATTTAATTTTTATCTCAAGGCAAATAGCCGAATGACAAAAGTATACATAAGAAAATATACTTTTTTTTATGTCTAATTGTCAATAAATTAACAAATTAAATTGAAACAAGCTTAAGAGTAAAAATGTCAAAAATAATATATCTTCTTTAAGTATGAGGGTCATAAACTAGGCCAATGTGTTTGGGAACTATAACATGAAAATTTATGAGGGTCAGAAGTTAAATCCCTGAGCATCGGTTTTCAAAACATAAATTTATATTATTTATATAATTATTATCTAATAATTGTTCTACGCTTACAATTGTTACAGAAAATTCGCAATGCAGTGCCAAAAGGGCGTTAAAATTTTTTTTTTTTTACTAATCGCTTTATTAACACTTTCTAATTCTAAAAATAAAAAAATAAATTTCCAAAGCCAAAAGGGCGTATGTTTTAATTTATACGCCCTTTTAGCTTTAGGACATTGAAAATTTAGTGACCTAAAGCCAAAAGGGCGCATAATTTTTTTTTGCCGATTGCTTTGAATTGTGATTTATATGTTACTAATTTTTCTGCAGAATTGAAAATATATATTGATTATTAAATTACAAATAGGTATTTTTAAAGGTTATTAAGGTAAAAGACCCAGTTATTGACACTGGCCTAGTTATTGACACTTGCAATTTTATTTTAATTAAAAAAAAACAAATCAACTCTAATTAATTAATAAATATAATTTTTGAATTATAAATTTTAAGAAAATTGGTTTTTTGAGAACATTTGATTTTTTTAATTAGAACAAAATTGCAAGTGTCAAACAACTAGGCCAGTGTCAATAACTGGCTCTTTTACCTTATTACAATTTTAATACGAATTCTGTTTATAATTTTAATTGAAAAAGAAAAAAAAAAAACAGTTGCGATATCTAACATGATTGCTGAGTCAGAGGCGCGAAGTTCAACAATATTAAATGATCTGGATTTATTTTTTAGAGTTAAATTTTATATTTCAGAGCAAAATTTTCAAATTTTTCTTTTTTAATTTAAAAATTTTTTTGAAAATTTGTAAAATTGTGGTAATCAATTTTTTTTTTAATTGTGCATTTTTTTTTTTAAATATATCAATAAAATCAAATAGAAATTTCCTTCAAAAAAATAAAAATAAAAATGGTGATCCCACTTGAAAATATTTACCAAAAATTTTTCAAGCCCAAATTATCGGAGAAATTGTGCTTAAATGATCCTTAAATATTTTCTATCCATGCATTGCATTGCATTTTTTAAAAATACATAAAACAATGAACAATTACAAAAAAATTAATTATTACAAATTTAACAAATTTTCAAAAAAATTTATAAATTAAAAAAAAAAAAAGTTGAATCACAATTTTTAAAAAAATTATATAAGCCAAGATTCTACTGAGTATAATTCAAATTATACGGGACATTTTTTCGGATTATATCCAGTGTAATCTTATGCAGTATAACCAGAAACATTACTTGGTCAAATCGGAGATTACACTGAGTATAATACAAAAATAATTTAGTATAATCTGGATTATATTTGATATTATCTGAAATTTTTTTTCACCACAGATAACACTGAATATAATATAAGAGGATATGCAGTGTAATTTTGTTCTTCCCGCGTACTTTATTCTAATAATAATATAGAAAATTTTTTTAAACTTCTAAATATTCACCCATGAATGGAAAACAATAAAGACAAAGCAGCAAGAGTCTTTTCGCCTCCCGATGGCTCAACAGGACCACGATTTTGCTTATTGGGTGGTACAAACTTAAATTTAATTTCATCTAAATATGGTTCTTCCGGGTTTACTGTAAGCAGAAATGCTTGAGCCGAGTCACGACCTGTTATTTTCTATAATAGATTTATAAATAAGTAAATTACATTAGAGATTATAATTTGATAAATAAAAATTTAATCAACTGGAGTATGTACTTTATAAACTGCTCCTAGTTTTTCTCTGATTGATTCAAAAGATTTCATGAATGTATCATATCTTAATTTCTTCACTTTTTCAAATTCACCGGTGAGTTTCCTTAATTCTTTTAAATGTTCCTTGTGCTCTTTATTGAGTTGGTCTAATTTTTTTTTAACTTCATCCAATTCAGATTCCACCTATAATAAATATCAAATATATTAATAACAAATATTAGCAACAAATAAATGAATAAATTAATATTCATAATTATAAATGATTTTTAACGCTAAAGCAGTAAGAATATAAAAGACATTCAAACCGTCGAACTCGTAGGCATTGAAAGTAATTTCTGGCGTAAGCTAGCAAGTTCATCTTCATAAACTTTCAACAATTCATCGATATTGCGACCATCTGCAGAATCTTCTAGTAAAGAGTCGTAATTAAAAGACAGATTTTTTTCAAGGTTGTATATTTCTTCAAGCTTTTGAGAGTCATAGTCTTCAGGCTCCACAGATTCAATTAATTCGTAAAGGTCGTTTAGAGAAATAACATTATCTAAAAGCGGCAATTCAATCATCTCATTCTAAAATTTTATACAATTAGTTGGTTATTTAAATTAACGGAATCTTTAATAAAAGTAAAAACGTAAAATACAAACCTTTGCTCTCAAAACCCAATCATGAAAATCTGCTCTTAAAGTAGCGCCATTTTCACTTGGGTTTTGGATTTGGGATAATAATTTAGGAATAATATTTTTATCTTTCTCAATACTAGCTCGTAATTTTTTTAATTCAGCGAGATTGATATTTAGCTCTTCAATTAGCGGATCTAATTTTTTTTTATCTAACTGTTCTTCTCTTTCCAGTGCTTTTAAATCTTTTTTTAATTCTTTCATCGCTGTTTTCTTATTGAGTAAATCATTTTCCAAATTTCTAACAATATCACTCCACCTTTTAACATTGTTTGAGGCATTTTTATTAGATTCATACTCAATACAACTTTCGATTCGTTCAATTTGTTCTTCAATTTTGCGTAAATTCGATTTTTTTTCTTCTTGAAGTCTATAATTAAAAAAATTAATTGCGAATAAATTTAAACCTATTTTATAAACACTAATAAAATAAAAGAACGCCATTCGGCTACACCCGGAATAGAAAATAGATTTCATAGAATGAATTATCATCTTTTCTCAATAACTTTCGTTTGGCATTGAATGAAATTTATTTTAACATACATAAGTAGGGTGTATTACTCATTGCCTGAAAAGGGTTCAATTAAACTTTTTACTTCGATAAAATAACTAATAACTGACAAAAAGTTAACGTTATTTACGTCGAATTACAGGTAATTTTATGACCTTTTACATGAATTTATCAAAAATTAGCCATCTTTTCTCAATCAAAAGTTATACATAAGTGAAGTCACCGAAAATTTGATTTTCACTATTTTGATAATTTTGAAGAGCTACCATTTCTAAACTTATTGACGGATTTCCCTCATCTTCCAATTCATTCAAGGTTATTTTCCAAAGAATATGTGTGGCAAATTTCATCTAGATCCGTCAAGAACTGTAGGCACAATCGCGGCAACATCTCGCGTTATATTACATATATATACAAACATATATCGCGTTCCAGATGCCATAAGGGTGTATAAAATTTTTTTTTTCGGGAATCGACGTAGTTTCGTCCGAAATGTAGAGAAATGCTTAAAAAAAATTTCATACGCCCATATGGCTCCCGGGACCCACCTCGGATGCTATAAGGGCGTATAATAAAAATTCTGTTTTTTTTCTACGTCCAAAAAAACTTTTAGTTTGAAGAAAAATTTTTTTTTGCATTTTTGCACGTTTCATATAAAAATACGTCGGATCCCAAAAAAAAATTTTTTTATACGCCCTTATGGCATTCGAGGTAGGTCCCGGGAGCCTTAAGGATGTATAAAAAAAAATTTTTGTATGAAACTTGTAGAAAAGCAAAAAAAAAATTTTTTCTTCAAACTAAAAATTTTGGACTTAGAAAAAAAAACAGAGTTTTTATTATACGCCCTTTAAATTATTTGTAATTGATCCTTTGATGGCACTATTATTTTTAAAATTTATTTTAAAAGTACCCAAACTATTTACAGTGTGACTATAATTATAAAAAAATTATTAAGCCAAAATTTTTAAATCTCGGCAGTCGCATAGTGTGACTGTAGATTACAAGTTTTAAATTAATCTTTTAGTTTTATTTCCATGCAATTTATTTAAAATTTCTTTTTTTCATTATTTTTTTCCAAGAAGTAAAGAAAATATTTGACATTTGCTACTTTCACTATCGTGAGAAATTTTTTTAATTCTTTAAATAATTGATTAAAATTTTATGGAAATTTAAAAGCAGAATTAATTAGTCCCAAAGTAGAACCGTTACGGTTAAATTTTTTCCGTCACAATATTACCATTAAAATATGACAAGTTCTACGCTCCTGTATAATTTATATTGTTTTTGTCTTTTTTTTTTTTAATATTTGTAATTTTTAAAATTATTTTACTGCAATAAACTCTAGAAAAACAGTAAAACTTATAATTTAAAAATTTTCTTTTTTCTTTAGAGTTCAACTTGAGAATTGACCTTCGATAAGAAGCAAAAAAGTTTCTGAAATAAAATAAACTTATACTAGGAAAAGTTTCTCATTTGAAAAAGACAAGCGGAGATTTTTATTCAAACCTTTTTTATAGAATTCAATCCTTTACAAAAGATCCTTGAAATAAAACCTACCTTTTTTGAATAGAACTCTTAAATACCTAAATAAGCTTCTTCAAACCAAAATGTGGGCTTTTAAATTCTTCCAAACTTTCACCCTCGGTATACTTACATCTGAAAAATTCGATAACTCAAATTTTTTAACATTTTTTTTTTATTTTAGTTTGTCAAAGCTTCTTTATTTAGAATAAAATGTCTCACGCTAAAATTAATGAAATTAATTAACACTCGACAATTTTTTACATTTTTATTTTATGAAAATAAAGTTAGCCGATATTTAAAAATTTTTATGATTTTTTTTTATAAAAAAATTATTACAAAAAAATTTTTTCATTTGTTAAAAACTTCAAAAACTATAAGTGCAATTTTTTAAAAATATTCTTTAGTTATAATTTAATAAATTAAGCAAAATGAAAAAATCAAAAATCTTGGCTAACTTTATTATTATTTTTATGACAATCAAATTATTATTATTAAAAAAAAAACAATTCATTAAAAAAATTGAACATGTAGAAAAAAATTCCAAGTGTAAATTTAAAAAAATATTTTATTTTACCATAATTTATCTATCACAAAAATCCCAAAAATTTTCTCCTGTCACTTGAATTTATGATCATAAAAATCAATGACATTAAAGATAACAGTTGACAATTTTTTAAATTAACTTAACATACAAATTTATTCCCAAAAATTATTTTAAAAAAATTGCATTTTTAATTTTTTAAAATTTCTAAATGTCAATTTTTTTGCCATAATTAATTTTTTACAAAAATTCTTAAAATCATAAATTATTTTCTAAATTAATTTCTATTAAAATTACGAAAATTAAATTAGCCGAAATCTAAAAATTTTTAGAATTTTTTTTTTAATAAAATTTTTTTTAACAATTTAATTGGTCTAAAATTCCAAGAAAATTTTTAAAATCCATCAACTTCATCGTTTTAAATAAATAATACTGAAGTTAGCGGTCAGCTGTCAATTTAAAAAATTTTTTTAACAAATTAAGTACAATAAAAAAATGCTTCTAAAAATTTTCACTTCTAATTTTTATTAATTTTCACATGACAATTTTTTAATTTTCTTTAACAAAAAAGAATTATTTTAAAAAAATTGCATTTTTAATTTATAAAAATTACTACAAGTCCATTTTTAAAAAAATTTTTTTTGCTATAATTTATTTGTTAAAAAAAAATTAAAACAATTGTGAAGTGACAGCTAAATTAAAAGTCATAATTTTCACATGTGAAATTTTTGAATTAAATTTTTATATAAAATAAAATAAAAAAACCTTACAAACTTGCTTACAATTTATTACTCGCATTTATTCAATTAAATTAAATTAAATTGAATGAAACGACATAAATTAGACCTCGGACATTGCCCTGATTATAATAATTTTCCTGCAACAAAAAATTAATTATCCTCCATCAAGATTCCGAAAGAAGAAATAAAAGCAAAAATGAATTTACTTATGAAAGTGAAGTTAGCCGACATTTCAAAATTTTTAGAAATTTTTTTTTTGAAAAAATTTCAATTAAATAATTAAAAAAAAAAAATTTCACCTGTAAAAAACTTGAAAAACTATAAGTGTAATTTTTTAGAAATAAACTTTTTAGTTGTAATTTAATTAATAAAAAAAAAATCAAAAATTTTCAGATGTCTGCTAACTTAAGTATCATATTTACTTCCAGATTTAAATCCTCGAAGATAAGAACTTAAAAAAAAATTCCTAAATTCTTTAAAGTATTTAATTTAAAAGTCCCAAATTCGGTTAACCCCAAAAGTGACCGTAAGATATCGCCCTCTGGCGTTAAAAATAATAAAAAATTTCCTTAAACTTTCTCTTTCTCTCCGACAAAACAGTGAATGTTCTTACTCTGTTATCTCCTTACACCAGTTGCTCTTTCTCTTTCTCTTTCTGTCTGTTGGTGACCGGAGTTCGCTCTCCTTGGAATTCCACAGCGATTCTCAAGTTAAAGTTAACATAAGTCTGGTCTGAAGTCTCGAGTTGCCGAATGGGAATGGAAAATGTAAACCAACCTAAACAGAAACGGCAAACGGCTAAAACGTTTGCTGAGCTAGTACAAAACCTCGAGCGAGATGAAGAGGATCACGAGCGACGTTCAAAGGTGGTCCCCTCTCCTCGTCCTTATCTTTTCCTCTCCTTCTCCTTTTTCTTCTTCTTCTTCTTCTTCTTCTTCGTCCATTCCTCGTACCCGTATTATATTATACGAAGCCTCAGAACAAGAGCCGACTTACCACTTACACAGTTTAAATTGTGCTCGTTTACTCTCTCACCAACGGGGAACTGAACGTGAACGAAAACAACCAGCTACAGCCGCCACGGTACGACTCCCTCACCCTCACAAACTCACACAGACTCAACAACTCAGACAACCGCTGTTCAGTAACAGCCTACTGGCTCCAGTAACTCAGTTACACTCTGTTCAGTTCAGTTAAATTCTTTCTACATACACTATTTCTCGTCAGAGTCGTCAGTTGCTGAGCAAGTCTTACAAACACGAGACAGCAAAACTTATTCTGGAATTTTATTATTATTTCTGTTTCCATGCCGGGTTACTCCTTACTGGTTATTAACTTCCGTCCATCACCATCAACAATACACTTTTACAAGTTCGTTTTGTCAATCTTTTATTTTTAAATATTTAAATAACCATCAACGCTATCAAGAATAAATAATAAAGGTAAAATATTTAACTGTTTTGACGCGTGCCAATAATAAAATCTAATAATTAAAATTTTATCTTCAACAGTGTTATTATCATTCAAGAATATCGTCGTAAGTGTGACAAGTTTACTAAGTTTACCAAGTGGCTTGTAATCCTAGATAAAGAAAAAATATTACAAGTTTAATAGTTTCAAGGAATTTATTAAATTATCATATATCTTCTTAAAATTTTTTACAAGTAAGTAAATGATAAAAAAAAAGAAGTTAAACAAAACCACCATTTTGTTTTGTAATTAAAAGTATGACATTAAAATTAACAGTCACTTTTTAAGTTTTTTTTTTCAACAATTAAATTAATTCGAAAAAATTATGAAAATGAAGTTAGCCGACATTTCAAAATTTTTTATTGAAAAAATTTCAATTAAATAAAAAAAAAAAAAAAATTTCACCTGCAAAAAACTTAAAAAAATTGTAAGTGTAATTTTTTATAAATATTTTTTTAGTTGAAATTTAATTAATAAAAAATTTTCAGTGTCATAAAAAATTGCATTTTTTGTAAATGTCAATTTTTTTTTTGTCATAATTTATTTGTTAAAAAAATTCTTAAAATGATAAAAAATCTGTTAAATTAATTTTGATATTAAAAGTGTGTGTTATTTGATAAATATTGATACGAAGAATAATTTTTAGTACCTTAAAACTGGCAAGTGAACTGTGTGGGGCAATACATACTGGTGATTCGTATATATATAAGGTCTCTCGGTCTTGTGATAGTTGGTTCGCATTCATGGGAGAATAACCGAGTGGAACGGGGTATACGAGCAACAGTTGACCGGTCTCGAGAGGCGTGCGTGCTCGTGCTCGTTTATTCCTAACAATGGATGAACGCAAAGCTATCTTCTGACACTCGTACTCGGAGAAAGAGTTTGCGGTGAACTGGACGTGAGTAGTGGTGCATTTGCTGATGCTGGAAGTACTCGTGTAAGATAAGATAAAACAGTAGTTTAAATAACTTTAAGAGGAGATAATAGTTTTGAGTTAAAAAAAAAAAAAGAATAAGAAGAAGAAGAGTAATGAGAGAGATTATTGTTCTGCTGATGAGAATGTTTGCGACAACAGTGTGATCAGTGATGCCTATTCTTGGATGTATAACGGTGTCATGGAACTGTAGCAAGTGGGTACTTGTGATGAATCATTTAATTTAAGTGATTATAAGTACTTTTTACAGCCACGTGTCTTAATTTAAATATAATTGACTAAAGTGATGGCGATGATGATGATAATGTGTTGTATTATTAATTTTAGTAATTGATTTAGACTTCTTGTGAAGATGATGGCTTCTTCGGGTCCAAATTACTCTGGTCCTGTGGGTCCTGTGGGAACGCGGTGTATTAATCTAGAATTTCCACCACCTCCGCCGTATCCACCTCCTAATCAGCTTCACCATCATCAGCATCAGCATCAACATAAGCAGCTGCATAATCACCAGCAACAAATGCAATTACAACAACAACAGCAGCAGCAGCAGGTTCAACACCAATCTCAGCAGATTATCCAGGATTACTCGTACGCCTGCTACGAAGCGGGCCCCAGCCACAGAATCTCCCTCCTTTATCCTCATCAGTGTCCCCTGGAAGAACCGTCGAATCATCAATGGGCTTATCACCTGCAGCGGCAGCCACCTGTTCGGGATCCCTCTAAAAGACACACCTATGTCACGCGATATGGAACTGAAGAAAATATCTATGAAGAAATTTCTGAGATCAGGTAGGTAACAAAAAAAAAAGATAAAAGAACAAGAAGGTTGACTACTATTTTACTAGGTTTTGACTTTAAAGGTCCCGTAAAAATTACGACGGTATTTTATGGGGGGCCCGCTGGCCTATTACATTAAAATTTACTTTAAAGACTCCGGAAAACATTGCCGACAATGACCCGTTATTTTATGATTTTCACGCTTTCAAGTGATGAAAAAAAGACCAAATATTTTATACTTTTAAATTCCGGCGACTTATTGGGTGGCACTTTTTTTATTTTTTATTGTAATATTGTTGGATTTTGTGAATCAGAGTAAGATTGAGTCACTTTATTCGTTGAAATCTTTGAAAATTAAAATGTGTTACAGATAAGTACACGGAAAGAACAAAATTACACTATATATCCTCCCATATTATACTCAGTGTAATCTGTGATGGAAAAAAATTTAAGATAATATCAAATATAATCCAAATTATTTTTGAATTATACTCAGTGTAATCTCCGATTTGACCAAGTAATTTTTCTGGTTATACCGCCCAAGATTACACTGGATATAATCCGAAAAAATATCCCGTATAATTTGAATTATACTCAGTAGAATTTTGGATTATATAATTTTTTAAAAAATTGTGATATTCAACTTTTTTCTTTTTTAATTTATAAATTTTTTTGAAAATTTTTT
>JZSA01000622.1:0-14078 GCA_000956155.1 Cotesia vestalis | reverse complement strand
AAGTCATGTGGAGTCAATTATCTGAAAGAAAGAGATAGAGTCGGAACTGGTTAACTGAGAAAAATCACAAAATTATTCACTTTACTGGAGATTTATTAAAAAGGACCCTCAACAGGAACTCATCTCACAAGCTCCATTTGCGTCCATCCCGACTAGAAATTTGAAAGTAAAACCAATGGGGTCCACATTGGGATCCCCTGTTGGGGCCCCACATTGGGATGTATATGGCTTCCGTTGTCCTTTTGCGTCTTTACGACTCCTTGTGTAGCTACTTAGGTCCCGTGACGCGTCGTCCTCTGAATTAACGTCCAGCGTCCTAAGAATTCCGATATCTGTGACTTGTGTATGTCCCAAAGTAGACGGACGTATCTTCTCTGGGTTAACGAATGATACCAAAGCAATATTGCTCTACACTGAGTGCGAAGCACTTAATAAAATTGATATATACCGGTAAAAGGTCTTAAATCAAGTGACCTTTCACGAGTTTTTAAGGTAAGAACATGGTAAATTTGAATGAAGTCAGTAAATTATACAAAAAATTTTTTGGACTCAACGATGAAAAATTTTTATTGTGAAATTTGTTGTCAGTCCAATTTGTTATTGAACTTTTTGATTTTAACGAAATTTTCTTCTGATAATCTTAATAACTCGATACAGTTACAAATTTATGTTTAGTTCAACAAATTTACATACACTAAGTGTTTATTGTAATTTAATTTCTTTTTTTTTTAATTTTTACGCGTGTTTGTTTCAAAGTTTAAAAAAATGTTCACTAATAGGGTATAAGTACCGTTCTTGGCCACCTTAGCACCGTTTTTGGCCAGTTAACATTTGAATTAATTTATAAAAAATTATAATGCTATAACCATATTTTTGTTGAGTTTTAAAAAATTTATATTGAAACAAATTGAGTTTGTGATAGTTTTTTAATATAAATTCATTTCTATCGTTTATTTGGACAATAAATGGCCATGAACGGTACAGTGGCCACAAACGGCACTTTTACCCTATTATTAATTGAACTAAAAAAAAAAAATTACCTTGATGATCATTTGCTCGTGATTTGATTGAAGTCATAACAGATGGTTATTTTACATCAATGATAATTTCATGTTCCTACTACTACATAATGAAGCGTATTGAGGAAAAATGTACTAGTATGATCTGAAATATGCATGTGTGGCTATATCAAAAAATTTGATATGTCCAAATAATGCCTGATATGCTAATTCAAAAATATGGTTATTATTTACAAGTGGGATCAACCTCACTTTGGGCCATAGCTAGTTAAAAAATTAACATTTAAAAATTTTTTTTTTCTGATTCTGCTTATTTTTACGGCGTATTTATGATAAAAAATGTCGGGAAAGGAAAAAATTAAGATTTCAATAGCTTTTTTGCCTCTAAAAGCTTGAAAAAATTTTGGCTGTTTATGGATAAAATTTCTATTTTGTCTTTTTTTGATGTTTTTGAAATATTTTTTTTTTTGAATAGTACATAAAAAACGAAAAATAAAAAAAAAATTGATAAAAAAAAAATTTAACATGGGCTAGCATGGGTTGACCCCGATTGTAAATAATTACCAATTTTTTGCATCACTTGACCACGTACGAGTAATTATTCAACGCAGAATAATTTTAAAAAAAGTCTAGAATTTTTATTCACCATATATATTATATAATAATTGGCTGAGTGACAAGTTTCTATTGTACATATATGAAATTACAATATAATGATTGGTGAAACGGGAAAAAAGCTGATTGAATTGACGAAAAAAAAAAGATTTAAAATGAACATGCATGCAACAAACTTATAACCCAAGTGTCGTTGAAGATTAATTTATACTCGGGCATTCTCCTTCTATATTCACTTTCTACTACTGTCACTCTCGATAGTATATAGTATAGAGTATCTGGAATAATATATACAAACATAAACATATACTTATGTAGATGTTTATGAATGTGTATACAAATAATGTCAAACTTCCGCATTATGTATAGCTGAGACTATTTATTTACTTTCATATACAATAACATTTTAAAGCGACAGTGATAATATGTTGATTTAAACAGCAATAAATTTTTCAGATCGGGTCTCGGTTCATTGAGAAGAGAATGGGAAAAATCATCTATTGCCTCGACGTCCTGCACCAAACTTATCGGCAGTAGTCACCAGAACCGCAAGACAAAAGCGTCGATGATTTGGAGAAAAGGCTGGAAAGGATGGAAAAAACTCCAGGTCTTTCAGAATAAACTTACCGGTAAGTCTTAGAATTAAAATTTATGTATTAAGTAATATAATATGAGGTATTGCATTATTAATCATTAAGGCTGTTTACGAAAAAGATTTTTAACGCTAATGATCTAATGATATTGATGTTTAATTAAAAAGCAAATTGAATATTTTAAGGAGTAGTGTAAATCATCTGACTGGGTGTAATATGTTTACGTACACTTGGGTATGTATGTGTGTAATATGATGATAATGATAATAATAATAAGAGAATCGTGAGAGCTTGAGGAGATTGTGTGTGACGTAAGCAGTATGCGCACGAATGCGCTCACACTAGGTCTCAACTCTCAAGACAACTAAAAGTTCTGCCCTCACAGTACAGTTAATTATTGGTACTTGGTAAGGGTCAGCAAAGGGTCACCCGTCGAACGTGGAGAAGCTGAGAAGCAGATGCAAGCCACGTGCACGCTTCCCCTCGTATATTTTACACAACACACATTAATATACATCACCACATATCGCATTCATAATAAACATTCGTGTATTATTATATTGTATCCACACATGTTACTCTTTCACTGTGTTAACGGTAACACGCACAGTTCACCGCTTGGCTTAAAGTCTCATGTTTTAATTAATCACTAAAAAATAACAAATCTTTGCTAATTAATGCTACCTGAAACTCCAAGGTTTAATTAAGGTAGTTGTCGTGGTTAAGGCATACCGTCAGAAAATTCTAAATTTTTTTTACACTTATTAAGGAAATCAAGACACAATTACTCTTAAAATTTGAAGTCAATTCAAAACGTTCAATAATTTTTAACTACACTAATTTTTAGCTATGAAACTTATTTAATTTGCAGTAATTAATAAAAATCACAATGTCGATCACTAGTCTATAAACCTATCAGAAGTTAGAGTGCTGTTACAATTATACGGTCTCAGGTTGTTCAAGTTCTGGGTAGTGCTTTAAAAATTTTGAGGTATTATTAGACGCTAAAATTTAATATACAAATTGTAGTTTATGTCTTTGCAAAAAATATGTATTATTTAGAAAAGACTATTTCATTGGGTGGTACAATTTTTTTTACTTAATGATTAAAATGATGATATACGAATTTTGTATTATAATTTGAAAAGTCTGTTCAAGTACTGGCCCCATTTTTATAAGTGTTCAAGTACTGGGTACTTTACCGTATTTAAAAAAATAATTAATCCTCCAATACAACCTTGTCGAACTTTTGGAAGAACAAGGAGCTATTTCTTCTTCAGGTTGCTCATCGGAATTCACAGAGACATACAGAAATTGATGAGGATCAACTTGATTGTCGTAAAGAATTTGCTGATTCTGATTAGATTGAGTAATTTTATTACAACTCGAAACTATTTCATCAATAGCGCTGTAGAATGGCCAAGATACGTCGTCTGCATTGTTCTTGTCCCCATGGACTGGATTCTTCAGTTCCTTTCAGACATAAACCACTTTAAATGACATATGTAGGGATTATGTGACCGATTAATTTATTGTTATGTAGGATTGACCAATTAGTGTGTTATGTTATTTAATTAGGCTAGATAACTTTTAATAATTCAACTCGTTGCACACACACATACACTCGTAGTTGTCTTCAAAGAAATTATTCGCTCACTTTGTACTGCTGGAGTAAGTTTGACCATTTCTTCTTTAATACTCGATAATGCACGTCAGCCATTATCGTCGGAAATTCGGCTTTCATTTGTCGTAAAATATGTCTGGAATTTATTAAAATTAATCACTCTTTTTTTTTTATTATTATTATTAAATAAGGTAAAAGCCCCGATTATTGACACTATTAGAGACAAAGTTTGGATTTTTTTAAGCAATCAAATATCAATATCGTTGAATTTTTTTTGTGGTAATGTCTCAAGTAATTTTTTTATTAATCAATTTTTTTTTTTTTTAAGTCATAGTCAGTGATATTTACTAATTAATTTTAAATAATTAAATAGAGTAAATAATTAAAAAAAAAAAAAGATCACATTTTTAGATGAAAAAATTAATTTAAAAAAATGCTTTTCTAATCAAATTTGTTAAGAAAATAAACGTTCGTAAGCTAGTTTGATGAAGTGGTGTTAACTTTATTTTTTTTAATTATTAATATTTAATATTTTGAACTGACAGTAATTTTTTTTTCAATTTTTTAATTAATTAGAATTTAATAAAAATTTATTTGATAGTTATTCTTATTACAGATGATTAAATATATTTGAAAATAATTTAGAGTGTCAATATTTAGACCCCTGTCAATAATTGGGAATTTTACCAAATTTATTTTTAAAATATAAATTAAGTGGGAAGAAATAAAAAATTGTTACTTACTCCCAGCCGGCTTGGGCAGAATATTTTCTTCCTGTAAATAATTTTCCATTTTCTTTTCTCAGTCGTATAAATTTCAGGGTCAAATTTTCCGTCCCTTAAACAATTAATCAAAAAAATTAGGCCAAATAAACTCTTTGTATTTTTTCAATATAAAAAAATAATTAATTAGAAAAATAGAACAGACAAACTGACATCTAAATTTCGCGTGATAAATGTGTGTCATATCACGATGATATCTAAAAAGTTATCGAAACAATCGTCTTCACAACAGCCAGTTATATTATTTACTCTTAAAATTTAAATGCGTACTAAAAACTAGACCTCGTTTAAGTTCTCAAAGACGACAATAATAGCAAGATCAGACAAAGCTAGAGTAGGGATAAATGACTTAGGTAATTGCGAAATTGTCTTGTAAACTGCAGTGGGGATAGTATTCTTGGGCACGCAAACTCATTGCTTTTATCTCATCTCTCAATGCAAGACTTTGAAGCAAGACCAGCCGTTAAATCATCAAGCTCCATCATCATCATCATCATCGCTTCAATAATTTATCTTCATCCCAATTTAAGGTTCCCAAACTAAACAGGCTGTAATTGACTCATGTAAGTTGATATTTATTTTCTCTATCAGCAGTTGTCTTATCACTGCAAACATTAAAAAAAATAAAAACTAACACAATAATAATGTTTCAGAGTTCCATTGTTGATAAGAAGAAACCTGTGATCAAGTCGTAGAGAAGAGCGCCACGAACTGGCGCCGTCTTTCGGTTGGCTCCAACACAAGACGAGTTTTTATTACCACCACTTTATCTTCCTCACGTCTATTAAATCCACCAGCTAATATCTTCTCTCTCATTCATGCTATTGGATTATATCTATTCTAGTTTATTCTATTCTATTTCTTCTTTCTCTGTCTGTAAAAAAACATCTCGATTGCTCTAGCAGGAATGCCGCATTATTTTGTCCTCGTTTAAATTCACTCCGTATAGTACATGGAGTATAAAACATACAACATACAGCAATCTCTCTTGCTCTCCAGTCCCTTCTTCAACATTTCCCTTTCCCGACTACCCTACACCGCAGTATACGTAGAATCACCACATGATTCCCCTCTACTCCAAACGTTTGGTTTCCGTTCCGCTGTTTCTGTTCACGGGCTTTTTTAACCGCCCTCAGCCTCAGCAGTACGCGAAACGCTGATACCAGAGACCGCCGCAACTCTGCTCACCCGGAGAATTCAGAGTACACTCACGCCCGCCATCATGCTGTTACGGTGCGTGGTTATCGTCAAAAAATTTTTTACTCCAACTGTAAACCAATTTTTTGTTGGTAAATTTTAAACAATCACTCGGGACGTTATTCATCAACCAGAACAATGTTGTCTTTTAAAAAAAATTATTTATTTTAAAAATTTATCATCATTTTAATGGTAGATTTGGTGTTACATGTGTGTAAATATTAAGTAGAGTTCATGTGTAAAGTGTGGGTGTACGTGTGGATAATAGCGTCATTCAGTTCTGAAGATCTCCCCTCTGTCTCCACCTGGGGATAAATCACGCAGGTGGATCGTAGGCCAGCCTCCTCGCGGAAACCCCGAGGAGGCTGACTACCCGGTGTTTATAAAACTTTTCTTCGCTGAGACATGGAAGAAATGCACAATGGTGTTGTACTCATCAAGTGTAAGTTTTTTTTTTTTACTTTATTATTTGCTTGTTTATTGTTTATATTTATTTATTACTATTTTTATTTATAACAAGTTGAATAGTTTTGTATTTATACACGAGTGAAGATTTTGTCTACGGTCCATTTAATATTCTGGCGAGTGTTTTAAACGTTTTGGAGCTGGTTTTCTAAGACAAGCTGCCCCAAGGGAGAAGATCAAGAAAGGGAGAGAAGATAAAGAAAGGAACTAAGTAAAGAGAGAATGACACCCATGGAGATTTCAACTAGACAGCGCGGCGTTGCCAGACCTTGGAGAGTACTCTTTACTCCGAAACTTCTTCAGCTTGGGTTTCTGTTTTGTTATACTACATTGTGTTATTTATCTACTCATTTTCATTGTGGGTACTAACCGGTGCACTGGATGGAATTTGAAAAATTATTTTTCATGGATTTATTCATTTAAATTTGGAAATTTTAAGTTTTAATTTTTATCCATCATTTTGGAATTTTTATTACTTTAATTTTAATTTTTTCAATTCTTTGGATGTTTGTGCATATGGTTAATTAAATTTAATATTAATAAAAAGAAATGAAAATTTTTTAAAAATTTTTAAATGATAAAAAATATTAAAATTTTTTTTGTGAAAAAAAATATTGAAAAATTTTCTATTTCTTCTTTAGTATTGAAACAAAATGTATGCTTTCTATTTAAAGTCAACATATGTTAAGATTTTTAATTTTATTAGATAAAATAGTACTGAAATTTTTATAAAATTAAAAACAATTGTAAAAAGAATATTTATAAAAATTAGGATAAAAAAAATAACTTGATTCAAAAGCACAAAATTTAAATCAATAAAATGATTTTAAAGAGTTAAATCATCTTTAATGAATTAAAAAATTTTTTTTTCTTGATTCAAGATGATCGAATCTTTCAAAATAATTTTCTTAGATTATTACATGACATTAAAGTCAGCAGTCACTTGATAATTTTTAAATTTTATTTAACAAATAAATCTAAAAAATTGTATTTATAATTTTTAAAAATTTCTTCATGTAAATTTTTTTTTTGCCATAATTTATTTGTTAAAAAAATTTTTAAAATTATTAAATATCTGCTAAATTAATTCTCGTATTATTACTCATGAATAAAGTAAATTTTTTTATCAGTAATACAACAGAAAGTAATGATTAACATCTCAAACATAAAAATAGTTGCCAAAATAGAGTTAAAGAGATAAAAAACTAGATGATGGAATAAATTATAATAAATGAGTGTTCGGCGATTATTCTCGCGCGTATGTAATAATAACTCTGAACAGTTTGTGTATTAAATTCTTACTTAATATCTTACACTTCACCTTGTAGCTTCTCTTAACATAGAGTGTCTTTCACTTTGCGGCGACACGAAGACGATGACTAAGTCCGGTTCGGCGTTCAAGTGCCTTGTGTTCGCCGTTGTTAAGTCTAAATTAGGCTTTTGAAATAACCGCGTGAGTCCAAGACCAGATAATAAAAAAATATTGTTATTATTATTACTATTACCATAACTAAATGAAATAATATCCATTAAAGACAATAACGTTGTTTATGTTTTTATTTTTTTAGACAGAGCAAACGTTTTAAAGTGCCAGCTGAATAGTGAATGTTATTTAATGGACATGGGGAATGACCCACCGATAGAGTAAAGAGAAATATATCCAACGTATGTATGTGCATGTGTGCATCAACGATCACGTATATATTTGTCCATTGAGTATTGAGTCTATGTACACATCAGAATAGACACACAAGCGTGAATTGACGCCTGGCCGGAAGTCGGTCACTACGAAGGACGTTATTGTGCCCGCATGATTAAACTCAAGCGACTAAACTCTAGCATACTCTTTCATTTGATAATGTGTGTATATGCATACAACGCTTACTCACATACTATCCTGTTGAATTTCTCAGCATCAACAACTAATGTACGCCAAAATGAGAACGTTTACTCACGCTGTTACATTCAAACAATTTAATTTTATTGTGTACCTTTTTAAACTCAATATGTTATACATAGTTTATACTTCATAACATTTTTACTCTGTTTTTTTTAAAACTATTTATTTTATAGTAGTTTTTCTTATAATTGGAAAAAAAATTTTTTCTAATTATTGTTAAGGAAATTTTTTATTAATTTAAGTTTTTTATTATTTTAAAATTAATTTAAAGCTTCAGAAAATATTAGATTATAATTTTATTAATTTAAAAATTTTATTATAATCTTTAAAAATTTTTGGCAGTTATTTACAAGTGGGTCATTCCCATTTTTGGTCATAACTAGGTAAAAAATTGTCATTTTCAAATTTTTTTTGATTGTGCTTATTTTTACGGCGCAAAAATATCGTGAAAGAAAAAAATAAAGATTTCGATAGCTTTTTTGCCTTCAAAAGTTGGAAAAAATTTTTGGATAAAATTTTTATTTTTTTTTTTTTTGGATATTTTTTTTTTAGAGTACATAAAAAAAAACGAACAATTAAAAAAAAAAGTTGAATACCACAATTTTATAAAAAATTTATAAATTTTTTTGAAAATTCGTAAAATTTGTTAAAATTGTAAAAATAAAATTTTTTTTTTTTTTAATTATTTATTTTTTATGTATTTAAAAAAAAATATCAATAAAATTAAATAAAAAATGAAAATTAAAATGGTTGATCCTACTTGTAAATATTTGCCAAAATTTTCTTAATTATTGTAAAAAAAAAATTTCTAATTAGATAGAATGATTGATTCGAGTTTTCAGAATTTTAAAATTAATTCAAAGTTTTAAAAATCTTTAAAAATATTAAATTAAAAAATTATTAATTGTAAAATTTCGAGTTTAATCGAAGATGATAATATCAAAAATAAATAAAAATAATAATTCTAAATTTTAAAATTTATTATTATAATTTTTATTATATTCATTGATATTATAATTTTTATAAAATTAAACCTAGTTTTTCGCCCACATGAAAAATATGAAAGTAAACTCTCTTTAGCAAAGTAAAAAAAATATTTACATAACCATATGTTAATTTATATTAAAACTAGAATCAATAAATCACAGTATTAAATATAATTCTCTCGATTGCCGTTGATGTTATTGCGGTTCAATAAAATGTAATAATATTTATTATTAGTACAATGAAAATGAAATTGTAATAGATTTGTGTAGGAATGCATTCTCCATGTGTGTGTACAAATGTATATTAATATTGTTGATACTGGCGAAGAAAAATCCCAGGAAAACAGTCCAATGTTCTTCCCTCGAGGTTCAGTAGCTCGGAATACAATTGTATACATATTGCGTGACATAAATCGAGTCACCCGCCTGTTGCGGTACTATATTCATAATACCGGTCTCCCTGATCGCAACCTGCCCATATGAGTATTTTATAATACAGTACACAATATAATCCACATATATATTTATATATTATATTATTATATTATACACATTTATATTAACGCCATTGTATCAGGGAGTAGCTGACTAAGTTACGTTCCCGGAAACCCATAGAGTTTCTTCATCAAACTGACAGTTTGTTGATTGTTAAGCTTTTCTCTATTATTACTTTTATTTAATTTAAACTATGTGTCGTTTGTAATTCAGGTTACCTATTTTTTGACACTTGGTATGTATTTCTTCTTTCACCCTCCAGTGACCACTTGGAATTTTCTCGTCAATTAAATGTTGAATAAATTAAAAACAACTTAATCATCATGATAACATGGTAATTTACACAATAATAAAAGGATTTATTAACTATTAATAATTTACTTTATTTGAAGACAATTATTTAATTTATTAAATTTTAATAAATATTTTTTAACATTTAATAAATATTTATTTGGGAAGAAAGTAAATTTATTAACTGTTAATAAGTATTTATTAATAGTTAATAAATATTTATTATCCTGTATAATTTGAATTATACTCAGTAGAATCTTAGATTATATAATTTTTTCAAAAACTGTGATATTCAAATTTTTTCTTTTTTAATTTATAAATTTTTTTGAAAATTTGTTAAATTTGTGATAATTAATTTTTTTTTTTAATTGTTCATTTTTTTATGTATTTTTCAAAAATGCAATGCAATGGATAGAAAATATTTAAGGATCATTTAAGCAAAATTTTTCCGATAATTTGGCAAAAAAATAAAAATTAAGTGACCCCACTTGAAAATATTTACCAAAAATTTTTCAACCCCAAATTATCGGAAAAATTTTGCTTAAATGATCCTTAAATATTTTCTATCCATTGCATTGCATTTTTGAAAAATACATAAAAAAATGAACAATTAAAAAAAAAAATTAATTATCACAAATTTAACAAATTTTCAAAAAAATTTATAAATTAAAAGTCACAGTTTTTGAAAAAATTATATAATCCAAGATTCTACTGAGTATAATTCAAATTATACGGGATATTTTTTCGGATTATACCCAGTGTAATCTTGGGCGGTATAACCAGAAAAATTACTTGGTCAAATCGGAGATTACACTGAGTATAATATAAAAATAATTTGGATTATATTTGATATTATCTAGAATTTTTTTTCCCCACAGATTACACTGAGTATAATATAGAAGGATATGCAGTGTAATTTTGTAACAGTTAATAAAGTTTTTCATAGATAAAAATAATTCTTTCATCAGTGCAGCCGCTGCTGGTATGAATGTCCACCTGAAGCAGAAAACTAAGAAGACATCAATGAAGAAATAAGAAAAGATACAAATTTTTAAATAAGAAGCAACGACAAGTTAATAATTCAGTGCATACTCCCACGTGAAAATCCAATTGTTCATGTAGGCCAGTGTTGATATAATATTATTTTTTCATCCACCACGTCAGGAGGACCGTAATGGAACAACAAATATTTACTTTATTTATTTTATTTAAATATTTATATTAATATTAATATCGCTGTAAAAAAAATCAACACACTTACTTATTATTAACATCAACAATATATATTATAGAGTGAAGCGGGTACTCTCACGGACTAAGTTTGGAGTATTAGTTGGTACACCAAGAGAGTAAAGGACAATGGCATCTCAACATCATGAACAACAGCACATGTATTTGTAACACGGCAACGTAGTTGTTAAACTTGTGGCTTGTATTCTACATGCGTACCGTACACAACTCGTGATATGAGTGTAATAACAACAATAATAATAATAAGAATAATAAAAAATACATACGTACTCACTGGAGAGGGAGTAAAAGCAAGAGAGTATTGGTACTCTTATTATTATATACGCTGGTGGCAATGTGACGGAGAATGGCAAAGCCAAGTCGGAGAATGGGAGATGCAACGCTCGAGGAGGTGGAATCCGGTAGAATTGGCTCCCCCACATGCATTATTTGCGGTTGCTTCGGAGTTGACGAGAAATAATTTAACTGAGTGAGTACGACAACCACCACGACAGCGTCCAGGGGACCAACAAGACTATCAACATCCACCAGCAACTGATAGTGTTCCTCCCTCCTGACAAATCTTCTATTTCTTCTTCATCTTTTTGTGTTCATGATTACAAATCATGATTGCGTGATTTTTTAAGATCAAATAATTAATTAATTAAGTAAGTGTCATTGGATTTTAATAATAATTGTTGCTTTGTTTTATTTTATAGACTTGAAGTTTAGAAGAAAAAAATTTAAGAAGAAGTGTTGGTTTAAATAGTGAAGAAATACTTCAGTAATTTGTGATCCAGTTTTATTGAGAGCTTGAGAGGCTGGTACGTTGGATAAAATAATATTTATTGGAGAATAATCAAGAGTGTTGTATTTGTAGCGATGCGAACCGATAATATTGCTGCTGGGTCTCGGTGCTGCACCCAAGTCGAGGCCAAGTTGGTTGGAATCTTTCTGGGGAGATGGAATGGAGGTGGCGGCCTCCGTAAAGCCCACGATAACTGACCGTACGACTGTAAGTCGAAACGGAAATCGAACCAGAGCATGATTTGACAAATCTATGAGTGGAAATCGTAATAATAAATAAGAAGATTTAAAAGAAGAAATAAGAAGATATTAATTTAACTGAAATTAGTTTAACCAATAAACAAATACAGAGTTATTTAATTAAAACAATAAAGTGTGTGTAGTAGCAGTGAAACGGACATCACTCTCTTCCGTTGGTGGTGTCAACGAAGCTCAATTGCTGGACCCTGTATCCGTACGTTAATTCCCACACTAGAAGCCAATTGCCTTATAGTAATATTAATATATAATTTAATATCGCTTTTTTATTTATTTTTACGAGGCTCGTGTCATATTTTACAGGAGAGCTGGTGAGTTAAGCTGTAAAAACTGAAGAGCCTTTAATTAAAATAGTTTAATTTAAAACTACTCAATTAATATCGCAGCGAAGGACTTGAAGTTTTATAAGGAAGATAGCGAAGATAAAAGTCAGCGCAATAGATGGAATATATTTCTTATAAATAGATACTTCCGTCATTGAATAGATGACTACGCACTGCAGAGCAGTTAGCACGCGTGGTTGCTCGGACATATCGTCATATTGCTTATGGACTTTGTATATATAATGATTGTATTGGTATACATTGCATTATATACTCGGTAGCATTGCATGTGAATAATAATATGCTCCAACGCTCGCCATGTTTTTGTTCGATCAGTTACCGAGATATTAAACAGACATAACATTATAAATATTTATTAGTATAGGTGATCTCCGATTTGACCAAGTAATTTTTCTGGTTATACTGCACCAGATTACACTGGATATAATCTGAAAAAATATCCCGTACAATTTGAATTATACTCAGTAGAATCTTAGATTATATAATTATTTCAAAAATTGTGATATTCAAATTTTTTCTTTTTTAATTTATAAATTTTTTTGAAAATTTGTTAAATTTGTGAAAATTGTATTAATCAATTTTTTTTTAATTGTGCATTTTTTTTTAAATATATAAATAAAATAAAATAGAAATTTTGTTCAAAAAAATAAAAATTAAGTGACCGCACTTGAAAATATTTACCAAAAATTTTTCAACTCCAAATTATCGGAAAAATTTTGCTTAAATGATCCTTAAATATTTTCTATCCATGCATTGCATTTTTGAAAAATACATAAAAAATGAACAATTTAAAAAAAAAATTAATTATCACAAATTTAACAAATTTTCAAAAAAATTTATAAATTAAAAAAGAAAAAATTTGAATATCACAATTTTTGAAATAATTATATAATCTAAGATTCTACTGAGTATAATTCAAATTGTACGGGATATTTTTTCAGATTATATCCAGTGTAATCTGGTGCAGTATAACCAGAAAAATTACTTGGTCAAATCGGAGATTACACTGAGTATAATCCAAAAATACTTTAGTATAATCTGGATTATATTTGATATTATCTGAAATTTTTTTTTCACCACAGATTACACTGAATATAATATGAGAGGATATGCAGTGTAATTTTGTTCTTTCCGTGTAGGTTAAATAATAAATAATGAACTATTTTATAAGAAACATATATTTTAAATAAATAATTAAAATATTTTATAATTATCAATTGTAAACTATTGATACTTTGGAACTCCAGAAAAATCTTAAATAATATTGAATTAAATTCATATGATAATTAATGAATTTATATTTATACGGTATAGTTAAATTTTTACTGTAATAAAACCTTTTAGGTTGTTTTTAACATTTTTCTTCGATCATTTTTGCATTTTTTATATTTAAAATTTTTTTTCTTATGCCAAAGAAGTATAACTTCCTCATTTTTATTTATTTATTTATTTATTTTTTTTTTTTTTTTGAG
>JZSA01000619.1:0-14616 GCA_000956155.1 Cotesia vestalis | reverse complement strand
AAAAAAAAAAAAATTTTATGTATTTTTGTGTTAATTTTAATAACAAAGTGCCATGTACAAAATCAGATAAAATAAATTATTTAATCATTAAATATTTATGTGGAATTTGTAAAAATATTTATTTTTTTAGTTTCTAATGCAAAACAATTTTCTATGATTTTTTTTTATAACAATTGAGATGTGATGACACAGTAAGTTTAATCAAATAATTACACTGATGAAATGTAAACACCCATAGAAAAAAAAAACAAAGCTGACCAAGTGGTAGCGCACTCAACAAACTTCTCAACCACCTGTTGGTTTAAAGTACAGAAAAAAAATATTAAACTGTCTATGTGTCCGGTCATCACAGTTGGGGCGGGATCGTCACTTTCAGCCATCATCTGTTTGCTCTACTTCTACCTCCACTTCCTCTAGTTCTATTCAAACTAAAAGTTATTAGTTACTTAAAAATTATTGTTTAATTGAGTTGTGCTAATTAAGTTTGTGTTTAGTTATTCAAAATGGTACAAAAAAATATTTTAAATAAAAGTATGCTCAACGAAGTACCTAAGGAGGAGCCAATAAAAGTAAAACACTCGAAAAGTTCAATTATGTCTGAGGTTAGGAAATATTATGGAATTAAACATTTTGTACATATTTATTTTTTATATTTTAATTGTTAAAAATAATTTACATTTGTGTGTATAGTAAATATTTGTGAGTAATTTAGAATATTTTTAATGATAATACTGAAGTTAGCAGTCAGTTGTTAATTTTAAAAATTTTATAGGACATTAAATTTAGCTGTCACTATGTGACACTGAAGTTGACAGATATTAAAATTTTTTTTTAAATTTTACAGCAAATTGATTGTTATAAAAAAATATTATTAAAAAGTTTCACATGTGAAAATTAATAAAAATTACAAGTGAAAATTTTTAGAAGCATTTTTTTGTCACTTGACAATTTTTTAATTTTTTTTTCACAAATAAATTTGCTCCAAAAAATTATTTTTAAAAAATTGCATTTGCAGTTTTTTTAAATTTCTAAATGTCAATTTTTTTTGCCATAATTTATGTAATTTATTTGTTACAATAATTCTAAAAATTATCAAATATCTGCTAAATTAATTTTCATATTTTTTTATTGTAATTAATTTGTTAAAATTGACAGCTGACCGCTAACTTCCATATGATTCTTTATTGCAAAGTGACAATATAAAATTGATGATTGAACTGAAGTTAGTTTAGTATCGAAAATCTCGAAAGAATGATTACTGATTCCTTATTGGTTAGGATTAAAGCGCGCGCGCATGCGCGCAATTTGAATTCCTAGCAAACTTTTGAGTTTGATTTTTTGCGCATGCGCAAATGTGATTATTTGTTAATACTGAAGTTAGCAAACAACTGTCAATTTTTTTTTAATTTTTACAACAATTAATTACAATAAAAAAAATGCTCTAAAAAATTTCCTCTGATAATTATTTTTTTAATTTTTACATGTAGAATAAAAAAAAAATTTTTTTTCAGAACAATTTCTTTCTACAAAATTTTAAAAAGAAATTCTAATGTCAGTTAACTTCAGTGTCACCATTATTTGTTGATGGAAAATGAATTATGCTGGCAGAAAAATGACAAACTCGCAACTTGCACGGTGTAGTTTTGAGTTTAAGCCGGAATTATTTTGCTACGCGGTCAGAATTTTTGCTGCGGCTTGTCACTGTGCTTTAAACTTGTGATAGAAACATAAACAAGTGGGGGTAGAGTTGAGTGATAAATAAGTGAAGTGAGCACGTTCCATACTTTAATTAGCCTGACTGTACTTATAAACTTAACCTAAAAATTTTAGGTTGTTGTTTCAGAATAAATATAACAATTACTTATTTTTTATGAAATAAATAAATAAAAAATTTATTGAAAAATGAAGAAGGAGCGGACTGCCGACAATTGTCGGCCTTTTAAATTATAAGTATCTTATTAGTATATTATTTTAAGTTATAAAATTATTTTTATTACAACTGAATTATAATTTATAATTGCAATGAAAGTTAATTTAATATTGATATTTTACAGCTCACCAAATTTTGAGTCTTACCGGTATAAGTTTCCAGAGAAAAAGTATAATTGTAAGTAATTATTAATTTTATTAAATCTTCAAAATTTTCTTGAAGTTTTATTTTTTATTATTAAATAAATTATTTATAAATAGTATGATACTGGAATTGAGAGACATCTGATCATTTTTTAAAATAAAAAAATAAATAAATTACAGCAAGATAAATTTATTTAAAAAATTCCATCTTTAGAAGCTCTAAAAATTATAAATGTAATTTTTTAAAAATAATTTTCTAGGCGTAGTATATTGTAAAAAAAAAAAATAAAAATCTGTCAAGTGTCTGCCAATTTCAATATCATAAGGGTGATTCTAAAATAAATGACACTGAGGTTAGCAGACGTCTAAAAATTTTTGATTTTTTTTATTGATTAAATTACAACTAATAAGATATTTATAAAAAATTACACTTATAGTTTTTCAAGTTTTTTACATGTGACATTTTTTTTTAATTGCTTAATTAAAATTTTTTCAAAAAAAAATTTCTAAAAATTTTGAAATGTCGGCTAACTTCATTTTCACCTAAAATAACATCCCAGGTGTACAAATAGTGATTACAAATCATAGATTATCAATTCGTGATGAAATTATCTAAATATATTAATTTCTGATTAAATTTTAACAGGGTTTTGTAGAACTGACAATTGTCCCACTGAAAGATAGTTTAAGAATTATCAAATTAAATGCCCGGCAATGTAGAATTTACCGTGTGTGTCTGAATGACACATTTGAAGCTCCATTTCAATACTTTGACCCATTTTTGGACATTTGTCAAGGTGATGGCAAACAGTAAGTTATTTTTTATAATAATTATTAAAACAAGTGTTTCAAAAATATACTGATTAAATTAAAAAAAAAAAAAAACAGGAGATCGTTGGAGTTTTTCTCGAACATGCATCTGGCGGCAGCGCAGAGAGTCGACCCGGACAACAACAACGGCGAGCTTGTCATCCAAGTACCTCCTGAAGCAGCTCACCTAATAGCAGAAGGACGTAACTTGAGAATAGGAATTGAATTTTCATTAGAACAACCCGAGGGTGGAGTCCATTTCGTTCTTCCTGATTGTGAAGGGACATTAGCTGAGGTAGTTATTTAATCATTGGATCTCAACCATTGAATTAATTCGGAAATTTGTTTATTAATTTAGAATTTTTAATTGTTAATCTAGAGAGGCGCGCATATGTATACATACAGTTATGAAAATTCATCGAGACTGTGGTTTCCATGTGTGGATAGTTTTGCCGAGCCATGTACGTGGAAATTAGAGTTCACGGTTGATGATTCTATGACAGCAGTGTCTTGCGGTGATTTGGTGGAAATTGTTTATACACCGGATATGCGAAGGAAGACTTTTCATTATGTTTTAAATACTCCAGCCTGTGCTCCTAATATTGCACTTGCTGTTGGGTAAGTTTATGTTCTAATTTATTGAGTTCAAATTCACTGTCTTAGTTAAATATTTAATACCTTTGAAGGTTTCATATCATTCTCACCGATACTAAATAATAAATATTTAGGCTGCATTCGAAAATACTCGATCTCAATAGATAGATAATTAAGGAATGACCTTGTATCTTGTGAACTATTGACAATTTTAAAAATATAAGCTCATCCCGATGTTATACTCATCGAGACCTTTCGTTTGAGTACCCACATCAATTTTTCATATATTTTATATATTTATATATATATATATATGAAAAATATATCAAAAATGCATGTGGGTACTCAAATGAAAGGTTTTGATGAGTGTAACATCGAGATGAGCTTAAATCTTTAAAGATGTCATATAGTTCACAAGATATTGTGAAAATTTGTGAAAATTGTGGTAATCATTTTTTTTTAATCGTGGATTTTTTGATATGACATTAATAAGTGTTAAAATAAATTTGATAATTTTTTTCAAATTTATTATTTTGAATTGTTTCATTGAAAAATTCAATTATTTAAGATATTTTGTCTGGGGTTATTTTTTTTTAGGATATTTTGTCTGGAATATTTTGCCGGGGTATCAAGAATCATAGAACTCCAAAATTTTATTAATTTTCACTCTATAGATAAGTAATAAAATTAATATAAATTTTTCAGACCGTTTGAAATCTACGTCGACCCAAATATGCATGAAGTAACACACTTCTGTCTCCCGCATCTTCTGCCATCACTTAAAGTCTCTGCAAAGTACATGCACGAGGCATTTGAGTTCTACGAAGAAACGCTGTCCAACAGATACCCGTACTCTTGTTATAAACAAGTCTTTGTCGATGAAATTGACGAAGACATAAACGCCTACGCAACAATGAGTATTTTAAACACAAACCTCTTGCATTCCACTGCCATAATCGATCAAGTTTATATAACCAAAAAAGCGATGGCCCAAGCAATAGCTGAGCAATTCTTCGGTTGTTTTATTTCCATGCAGAACTGGTCAGACATTTGGCTGCCAAAAGGCATCTCTACATACCTGACAGGATTGTACGCAAAAAAATGCTTCGGAAACAACGAGTACCGCGATTGGATCCACTCAGAGCTCCAGGAAGTCGTAAAATACGAAGAACAGTTTGGAGGAATAATTTTAGATCCGTCTCAGCCTCCAGCGCCTCTTCCGATTGCTACAAATACTCCGGCTCCTACTCCAAGAGTTCCTGACCCCGGGTTCTACTTTCCTATCCGTAATTTACACACAATGTCGCCAAAGTACATTGAGATGCTAAGAAAGAAGGCTCATCTCGTGATTCGAATGTTGGAGAACCGAATTGGACAGGAATTACTCCTACAGGTGTTTAACAAACAGTTGTCGCTAGCGGCAAACGGAGCTCAGCAGAAAATCGAGTCTGGTCTCTGGCCGCAGATGTTGATTAGCACCAACGTATTCACCAAGGCAATTTTTACAGTCACTGGCAAAGACATGGCTGTGTTCATCGACCAGTGGGTGAGAACTGGCGGACACGCCAAGTTTAGCCTAAGTTTTGTCTTCAACCGTAAGCGAAACACCGTTGAACTTGAAATCCGACAGGATACGACTCATCAGCGAGGCATCAGAAAGTACGTTGGCCCGTTGTTGGTCAATATTCAAGAGCTGGATGGACCCTTTAAGCACACACTTCAAATTGAAGGGACTGTCGCGAAAGCCGATATAACTTGTCACAGCAAAAGTCGTCGAAATAAAAAGAAAAAAATTCCTCTCTGCACCGGAGAGGAAGTTGATATGGATTTGTCGGCTATGGATGACTCTCCAGTGCTCTGGATTCGCCTGGACCCCGATATTACATTGATGAGAGCGGTTCATATCGAACAACCGGACTATCAGTGGCAGTACCAGCTGAGACACGAGCGAGATGTCACCGCTCAAGTTGAAGCCATTGAAGCACTGCAAAATCATCCGACTCCTGCTACAAGGTTTGTCTCCTATTATATTTTTATCACTTTGAGATTTTTCAAGTTTAATTCAAAAATTTTATTTATTTATTTATTTTATTTATTTACTTCAGGGTATACATTTTATAGAGCTGTATTATACCTGTGCATAGAAGCCAGAAAAATAAAATTAGAAAAACGATTGACCTTAAAAGACATCTCTGCAACTTCTCGCTAATTCCATATCTAAGCGCTTAAAATTGCATTTCAAGCTCAAAAATGTAATTTATGTGTTATTTTGAGCTTTTGAAACTCAAAAGCCTGATAAAAGTTTGATGAAACACTATTATTTAAATTTTCAAACTGCAATTACTCTTGAATAAATAAGCAGCATTCAACGTAGTTTTTCAAATTTTATAATATAAATTTAAACACAAATTGATCAAACCAAAAATTCCGGTGTAATTCGGAAAAATCAATTTTTTTCGTCAATGATAACTCACGAATTAATTAACAGATTTTGACCTTCTTCACGGCAATTGACGCTGTTTTTCGATGTTAAAAGCTGAATAGTTTTTGGAATTAATCGGTAAAGCCGTTTAAAAGTTATTAAAAAAAAACCACATTTGAAAAAAATTTTTTTGAGATTTCTCAAAATCTATCTGTCCGAATCATTCCAAATTGTTGCAGTCTTTAAAACTTTAAATAAATATTTTGCAATGTTGTTTTTGAAATTTTTTTCAATTGCTTTCAACGTTTTTATCGAATTCATCAATAAAATTTTTCGAAATCTAAAAAATGTCAGTTACTTAATCTTTTTTTAACAAAATTATTCAAAATTTAAATTTGATCAAGTCCTTTTGAATGGCCAAAATTTATTACACTTTTAAACCGGCCATGATAAATTTTTTTTAAGACCTGCAATTACTTAGTTTATAAAACAAAAAATTAAAATATTAAATTTTATTTTAAACTAAAATATTTATTTCAGATTAGCATTGACTGATACAATTGAAAACGAGCATTGCTACTACAAGATCCGATTACGTGCAGCTCATTGTCTCACCAAGGTGGCCAACGCAATGGTAGGAACTTGGGCCGGACCTCCAGCAATGCTCGCAATCTTCCGAAAGCTTTACGGCTCGGCATCTTGTCGTCGAATAATAAAACAGAACAACTTCACAAACTTCCAGCACTACTTCCTGCAGAAGACTATTCCGGTGGCCATGGCTGGCCTTCGAAACATCCACGGAATTTGTCCGCCGGAAGTCCTGGCGTTTCTTATGGACTTATTTAAATACAATGACAACAGTAAAAATCGCTACTCGGACAATTATTACAGAGCAGCATTGATAGAGGCTCTTGGCGCGACGGTGAATCCGGTGATGAGTGTCCAACAAGGAGCTTCCATCACCTCGGAGTCGTTATCCGTCGACACAAAAGCAATTCTCGAGGAAGTGACGAGACATTTGAACCTGGAAAAATTATTACCGTGCTACAAGTACACCGTCACTGTCTCATGCCTGAAAGTGATAAGGATTCTTCAGAAATTCGGGCATTTACCGAGCAACCCACTTATATTCAAAGCCTATGCATCTTACGGGCAATTTATCGATGTGAGAATCGCTGCTCTGGAGGCTTTGGTAGACTTTACGAGAGTCGACGGCAAGTGGAAAGACCTGGAGTTCCTTCTAGACATGGCTGAGATGGACCCGCATCCAGGAGTAAGACACAGACTGGTGAGGTTGATGGTACAGACTCCACCTTTTGACAAGTCTGTGAAACACCCATTAGATCGTCCAGAACTCGTTGATAGGATCTGGAATCTCATCAATGGAATGCTGTCACACGACTCTAAGCTTCGATGTGACTTCGTAGATCTTTATTATACTTTGTATCGATCCAAGCGACCTCTTTGTCTGCCGATTCCCGAACTCGCCGGACTGCTGAAGCCCAAAAAAGTTGAGCCTGAGCATGACGAATCCAGGATTGTTAAAACACCAGTCGTTAAACCGATGCAAGAAATTATCGAACTAAATGCTCCGAGTATGATTCCTTCTATTAAGAGGAAGTCATCGCCTGCAAAAGAAGCCGGTTTAGGAATTTCTGCTCCAGAAAATGTACCTGAACCCAAACGCGCTAAAATCACCGAAATTTCCGAGGACGGGAAAGTCAAGTCTGAGTATTATAGTGATAACTCAGCATCTTTACCTGGTTTAACTGGAGCCCCACCAGCTGGGCCTGTCGGTTTCGAGCCAGGAATGTTTAAAAAAGATTCTGACGAACATAAGACCAAAGGCGAATCCAACAAGGTAGATTTTTTTTTTTTTTAAGTGAAACTTTTATTCTATAAGAAAATGTTATTTTAAAGTTTACTAACGAATGCTCTGATTAAGAGTGAAAACATGCACAGAACTTGTCAAAAATATTTAAACTCGTTCTAATAACAGAATTTATTTTTTTAAGTTGATAAAAATTAATTTTTAATTAGTAATCGACGGCTAAGAAAAATTGAAATTAAATTATTAGAAGCTTGTAGAGTACATGGATTGTTTTATAAACTTTGCTTTACTACATACGCCCTTATGGCATCCGAGATGGGTCCCGGGAATCATTAGGGCGTATAAAAAAATTTTTTTTCGGGAATCAACGTATTTTTGTATGAAACGTGCAAAAATGCAAAAAAAAAATTTTCTTCAAACTAAAAATTTTTTTTAGACTTAAAAAAAAAAAATTGAATTTTTATTATACGTCCTTATGGTTCCTGGGTGCCATAAGGGCGTATAATTTTTAGTTAAAAACACAATTTTAATACCCTGAATTGATAAATTTTTTGAAAATTTTTAGTTGAATATCAAAAATCCAAAAAAAGTTTCACTTGCATCGTGGTTTCATAAAACCACTTAATATTTTTTTTTTTATTAATTAGTAGCATACTAATTAACTAATTTAAATTACAGGGTAAAAAGAAAAAGAAAGATAAGAAGAAGCACAAACACAAGCACAAGCACAAGCATGATCACAAGCATGGAAAGGACAAAGATAAGAAAGATAAAGATAAGAAAAAAGAAGATAAAGGCAAAGACAAGGATAAAGAAAAGGACAATAAAGATAAGGACAGAGAAAATGAGTTGAAATTGAAAGAAGAAACACTTTCATCTAATAGCTCGAGTCCTAGTCCTGAGCCTACGAATAATACTGAATTTATTTATCCGTAATAAAAATTTCTTCTTGGTAGCATTAAAAAATTTATATTAATTTGATTGTAAATAAATTTTTATATTCGTAAAATATGTAAATAAATCTTTTTAAATATTCTTAATAAATGTATTAAAAAATTCTTAGGAAGTAATTGTTTAGCTGATTAGATTCTTATTAGGTAAGAACTTATTGGTAATTACTGCACCTTTATGTTTCTAAAATACCCCCAGGTTTTTTTTTCAATAGTCTGTAAAATTTAGTCAGAGACTAGGAGGTACAGTATTCTTCAGACCGTCAGAATAGTCAGTTGCCAGAAAAATATTAAAGTATTTTATTAAAATAAAAAAATGATGGCCAGTAAATTATTTATTATTTTATCAATATTTTTAAGTCAAAGCTATGGTGAAATTATCACGGTAGAAAAATTCAATTATAATTTATTTCTGGAAAATAAACCTGTGATAACTGATATTAATGATAAATGGTTGGTTAATTTTGTGCGTACTATTGATAATAAGTACGAGAGTTGTCAAGTTATGCCAATATTTCGGCGAGTTTTTATCGGTGATGCAGAGTGTATTTATCAGTGAGTAAATTACGTTTATTTATTTTTATAAGATTTTATTGTTTTATTGTATTATTTACTTAAAATTTTAAATTATTTCAGCGCTGCGAAAGAAGATCATTGGTCTATTACCATAGACTTCTATCACAGATCATTGAGACTCGCGGACATGGCATCTGTACAAGATAAAAATATTTTTTACAACGGAAATTTGACTAGTGAATACGATCCGAAAAAGCGTAAAATTGCAGTATTTTTTGCTGATCAACCAGTACTTGCAGACAAGAGAAGAAATTTGATAAGAGGTATTGCGCAAATGGCTTATGAAGAAGTTTTAGGTTTTAATGAAGCAAACCAAATGAAGAATCTAGCTTACAACATCACTGACACAAATTTTTCAAAGTGCTTTATGCCCTTATTTAATGGCAAACGAGTAGAAGTTGCATGTGTTCAATTAAAGACTACGCGTTCAGAGTGTGTGTACTCATTAACGGCAAGTCTAATTAATCATTATTTATATTGATAAAAAAAGCGATTTAAATCTTATTTTATTTTGTAAAATTTCCTTTGCAGGATGAAACTTTTCCTCAATATCACAACTTGTTGAACTTCATGTTTTGTCATGTAAACAGCAGCAGAGAAAAAGTTGTGCTTGTGGGAATTTTATCCAGGCCAGATAAACCAAGTATCAGTCGGCCTAATCAATTAGTCCTGGCAGAATTTGAAAATATTGACGATCTCAGTAAAATTTACCTTAAAAAAAAGCGCGATTGGTATGCTGCCAATCCTGACAATATTATTTATCCACTTTTTTAATTGGACATTGGAAAAATCAGCGTCATCTGGAAAAATTACTGCACTGAAAAAAAAAATTCTTGACTGGAGTGTAAATTTTCTTGGCTCAAGAAAATATCAAGGAAAATTGAAAATTTCTTGAATTAAGTCAAAGTTTCTTGAGACAAGATAAATTTCTTGAGCCAAGAAAATTTCTTCTTGCTCCAAAATAATTTTTGTTTTCCTTAAAATTTTCTTGGCACAAGAAATTTATTTTTTGTGTGTGGCAGTAATTTTTGATTAAACTTAAAACTTCTCCAAGTTCTTAGTGACCAAATGTCTTTTCATTTGTTGATATTATCGTACATATATCCATTAGTTCACTCCCTGATTAAGAATAGAGATTTGGAAATATCACTTGAGGAAGTATTCTGGTCTAGAAGCATTAAATTTCAGGAAATTTTTGAAGTGCTGTAAAAAAAAAAAAAATCAATGTTTTTACTATTCATTTTTTTACAAGTTATTTATTAACATTATAATAATACAGAAAAAAAATAAAAAAAGTTGAAAATTCAAAAAATTACCCGTTGATAAAGTGGAGAGATCTCAAAAAATTGGCACCTGACTAATATCGACTATTCCAACCCTCCTAGCAATCAGAAACAAAAAAATAAAAAAGATTATTAATCTAGAGTAATGTCACTATGGTTGGAACTACGGTGATCCCGAAATTTTAATTTTTACTATTTTTAAAAAATTTGAAAAAGTCAAAAAAGGGGTAAAAATTTTTTTTTTTTTTCAAGCAGTCGCCTTTTTGTGAAAAAAATTTTTTTTTTTACTTTTTCGTAGTTGCAACCATAGTGACATTACTCTAAATTAATAATCTTTTTTATTTTTTTGTTTCCGATTGCTAGGAGGGTTGGAATTGTCGATATAGTCATGTGCCAATTTTTTGAGATCTCTCCACTTTATCAATTGGTAATTTTTTGAATTTTTAATTTTTTTCTGTAAAAAATTACAGTTTCAAACAGTAAAAATTGCCGATTCAATATAAAGTCTATACTATGAGGAGAAGGAGGTCTCACTCTCGAAGAATTTAACAAAGTGGAGAGATCTCAAAAAATTGGCACCTGACTAATATCGACTATTCCAACCCTCCTAGCAATCAGAAACAAAAAAATAAAATATTAGTTTCAAGTTACACGGAGAAAAAAACTGATTAATGATTTCTACAGTACTTAGTAGTGTTTTAGAAAAATGTTCATAGATAATAGCGAGTGCTGTGTGACACCATCAATTAGTGCCAATGCACGAGTTAGTAATCATTTTCACCTTATTTTCTTCCAAAACACTATTGAGATCTGTACTAACAGTAAAAAAAGTGCGATTTTTTGTTTCCGTGTAGGAATATTAAAAGATTTTAATCTCCAAAAAACCAAATGTAAATTTAACAAGGTAGAAATTTTTATTTATTATAATACTAATTTTTTATGAGGGTGAATTCAGCAGACAGTTAATTTTTGAGAATTTTTAGATTAATTTTAACTTAATGGTTGTAGAAAAAATCTAAAAAATTGCATAGAAAAAATTTGTGAAAATTTCCACATGCATTTTTTTATACTATTTCTTCTATAACAAATAAATTGTTTATAAATTATTAAAAAATTATCAGATGTCTGCTAAATTCACTCTCATAATTTTTTTCAAGTTGATTTTTGATCAAAAACATCGAGATTAATCAGTTACGCGTTTTTCTTAATATTAAGATATAGCGTTACTAAACTCAAAAGTATCTCAAAATATACGCCCTTTAGATTTTGCAGAATCAGAAGGGTGCACGGAAAAAAGTCGGGGTGGCAAATGTCATATGATATGAAAATTGCTTACAAACAAAAATCATCTTTATAAATTATTTGCATTAGTTATATTACATTATAATAACGATTTTTGTAAAATACCAAATTCTATCACAGCTCATAATTATCTTTTATATTTTTGAATATTAAAAACGTTAATTTATTTAGTGAATTGAATTATTATCATGTATTTCAGCTATAAAGTTATAAAAAGTGTCAAAAGAAAATTTCTATTTTTGCTTTTTATTTTAAACTAGCGACCCGGTACGCTTCGCTGAGCTTCAGTCAAAATGACTAAAGTTTTTGTTATAATTTTTTATTTTATTATAATGATCAATTAATTTTTAAGTTCAAAACAATAATAATTAATCTAGAGCAATAAATAAAATTAATAAAATCATAAGTAACAAATTTTGCATTATTCATCGTCAAATAAAAGATTCCTACCAAATTTCAAGTCTGTAGTAGAAGTTATAGTGTGGAAATGGAAATTTAATATTCTAACACCCACCCCCGCAATCCTTATTAGGGGTGGATTGTTGTAAAATCCGCTCTTAGATCATTTCCGCATCACATATAGAAGACTCTACCTAAATTTTCCGTCTGTAGGATCTACAATTTGAAAGTTAAAAATTTTCATTGTTAATATCCACCCCCGCAACCCCCCTGTGGAGCGAGCTATCGTAAAATTCGTTCATAGATTATTTATATATCTTACGGAAGATTTCTACCAAATTTGGGAGCTATAGGAGCTATAGTTTACAAACGGGAATTATTCATTGTTCAACGCCCCCGCAATCCCCTTTGAGGGAGGATTTTTTAAAAATTTTTTTACATACAAACCTTCTCCTAAAAATTCTGAAAACAACAAAAAAAAACTTAGCTCACTCGGTCCAGCCGTTCTCAAGTGATGCGTGGACATACATGCGGCATTTTATTTTTATTTATATAGATTATAATTTAATAGTTATTTATAACCTCACTTGATGTTTATAACCTGTCACAACATTACACTACTAACCATCATAAATTAACGGCGCATCATCTGAGTACTTAATATTTCTATTGATTAGAGTAGTTATTAAAAATTTTAAATTTTATTTTTTGCTAACAAAATTACTTATTTTTTATTTTTTATTAATTAAATAATTATTTATTTAATGAGGGTGAATTCAGCAGACAGCTAATTTTTGAAAATTTTTAGATTAATTTTAATTTAATGGTTGTAAAAAAAAAATCTAATAAATTGCATAGAAAAAATTTGTGAAAATTTCCATATGCATTTTTTTATAACAAATAAATTGTTTATAAATTATTAAAAAATTGTCAGATGTCTGCTAAATTCATACTCATTTTATTATTTAATATTATTCATTTTTTTCAGAATTAAAATGGCGAGAATTACTCCAAATATGTTTACGTTATTAAATGAACAGCGTGTTAATAAATTACACAGCTCAAGAATATTTAATGTTCTTAATTTTGTATCAGAAGACTCGGAAAAGTTGACTAAAATTACTGGATTATCATTGTTGGTGAGTTTTATTAATTTATTTATTTATTTTTTAATATAATAATGTTGAAATCAGCAATCTGACAATTTTTAGTTTTGTTTATTAAATTAATTATTACTGAAAAAATATTAATTACATTTATATTATTTTTAAATTTTTTTAGGTGAATTTTTGTCTTTATTTTTTGTTGTTAAAGAAGAAACAAAAATTTTCATGACACTTAAGTTAGCAGACGTCTAAAAATTTTTGATTTTTTTTTTAAATTAAATTTCAATAAAAAAAATATTCACAAAAAATTGCACTTATATTTTTTCAAGTTTTTTACATGTGAAATTTTTTTTTCAATTGTTTAAGTGAAATTTTTTCAAAAAAAAATTTCTAAAAATTTTTAAATGTCGGCTAACTTCATTTTCATATTTTTTCTCATTATACCGCCTAAAACTATTAAGCTATCCGTGATTACAAGATAAAAGATTAAAAAAAAATGTAAAGAATGTTTTATTAAAAATTTTAAAGTAAAATTATATAAAACAAACTTTAAACATTTTTAAAACCTTTTATTTAAACGTAAGAGGCTTTGCTCTCCAACACCTGCTGTGTCTTTGCCCCTGGACCGCCCACCACCATCGTCCTTTTTCGAAGGTGCTCTTCTTTCAGGAAAATCATGACGGAAATGAAAGAACAGTAGAAGGCAAGATACTCGTTAGACTTTGAGAACCTAGAAAAATATTAAAGAAAGAAGGCCTTGAGATATTTTCGTAGAATTTTTCATTTTAAATATTTTTATTGGGACATTACTCACCGGCTACGTGTTGCTTGAATTTTCTGACCGCATACCCTATAGTATATGCCACGAATTTTCCCCCATACCATCTATGTTTTTCAATAGCGTGTAAAATTTAGTCAGAAACTAGTATAGTAGGTATAGTATTCTTTCTACTATTGCTACAGTTAGATTAACTGTAAGAAAAAAATTAAATTGTCTGTAAAAAAAAAAAAATCCATCATGAAAATTAAATTATTTATTATTTTGTCAATATTTTTAAATAAAAATTATGGCAGTGTTATTGATGAAGATGATATTGATTCGAATGAATCGGTAAAATTAAATCCCGTGATAACTAATTATCATGACAAATGGTTGGTTAACTTTGTGCGTACTATTGATAATAAATACGAGAGTTGTCAAGCTATGCCGATAAGACGGCGAGTTTTTATCGCGGATGCAGAGTGTATTTATCGGTGAGTAAATTACATT
>JZSA01000618.1:0-10305 GCA_000956155.1 Cotesia vestalis | reverse complement strand
ATGTTTTTTTTTTTTTTTTTTTTTTTTTTTTTTTTTTTTTTTGAAGACCTCGATACAAGCGTTTCTTGGTGAGATATCGGTGTTTGAATGGAAAGAGATCATTTTGTCTTTGATTATCAATACCTCAGCAACCAATGATGGTACAGAAAATTCAAAAAAATTTTGAAAATTTTTTTCTCTGTGATTTTCTCAAGATTGCTCGATAATAAATTTTTTTTCTTTAATTTTTGAAACTCAGATAAAAAAATTATAAAAATGTCCACTAATAATTTTTATAATTTTCATTAGTGGAATTTTTTATTCAATTTTTTCGGAATAATTTCACTGCTATAAAATTCTAAAAAAATTTCCAATGTCTGCCAGCTTCCATGTCTTATTTTTTATCGATACTGACAAACAAAGTAATACATATCTTATTTTATTTTTTTTGTTTGTAGGATTACACTCTTTCTCAATATGACAACTTGTTGAACTACCTATTCTGTCACATAAAGAGCAACAAAGAAAAAGTGGTACTCGTTGGAGTTTTATCCGAGTCAAAGAAACCGAAAATCAGTTTTCATGATCGAATACTCTCTTTAGAGTTCGAAAATATCGACGATCTGGACATAGTTGTCCGAAGAAAATTGAGCCAGTGGAACGATGCCAATCCTTATCAACCTACTTATTCACTTTACTAAATGGAAATTATGAATCGACGTACCATTCGAAAAAATCACTGGTAGTGCTTTCTTGCTTCCCAAGAAACTTCAAAGTTCAAATGACTTTTTACCTGTAAATTTATCAGCATAATTAAATTAAAATCACCGACAAAAAAATAGTAACTTTAACCAATTTAAACAATCTTTGTTTCTAATAGTGAGCGCATTTTTTTGGTCCTCAGTGATTTCCAGTCGAATATTCTGAACTACCTAGAAGTGAAGTGAAAAATAAATTAAAGACAAGTTTATTAATAAATTAAAATTAGTATAATTATTGGACCTAATTGTGATTTCGTATATCCATGACACTTTTTGTAAGATTTTATTAAATTGTTGCTCTTAACAATTTTTTTGTGAAGACACAGTTTGTCGTTGTCTTTAAAGAATAATTTATTTGTAAGTCATTCACAGAAAAAAACTCGGCAAATTTCTGAAGACACGAAAATCAAGTCGGAATATTACAGTCTTCATTTAACATCTCCATCTGGTTAACTAGGAGTTGCACTAGCTGGTCCTGTCAGTTTTAAGTTAAGAAAATTTATGAGAGATACTAATGACCACAAGACTAAACATAATTATAATAAGGTAGATATTTTTATTATTTAGGATAATAATATTTCTTTTGAAAAGGTTGATTTTTTTATCATGAAGTATTGGAATTAAAAAAATTTGAATTTTCTTCAATGCTTTTAAATATTTTCAATTGTTTTGAATTTCTTCTTTTATAAAAATTTAACAGTGTGAATTGTTTTGAATTCTTTTTTTTTTCTTACAAGGGGAAAAAATCATTAATTCTTTTAGCAATTGATTGATACTATCAAAATACAAGTTTTGATAGTGAATCATTGTCATAGCTTCTCAAGTTTAATAACAATAAAATACACAAATTTAAATATGGCGATAAGCAGTGACGGCTGTACTAAAAAACCTTGAACTCAAAAAAATTTTTAGTTTGTAACGGTCAAATCCGCCGAGTGGCGCTTTTAATCTAAATGTAACATACTGATAACTTCATTTACGTTACAGAGTTAAAATAAAAACAAAGATAAGAAGAAATAAAGTCTCAAGCGTGATCATAAGCATGGAACAAACAAGGATAAAAATGACAAAGATATGGAAAAAGAAAACAATTGTAAAGAATGATTTGTAAAAAGAAGAAACTCTGTCATCTAATAGCTGGAGTTCTAGTCCTGAGCCTGCAAATAATACGAAGCTTATTTATCCATAATTTTTCTACTAATGACAATAAACTACTGATACAGATTTGACTGTAAATAGATTCTTACATCAAAACAATATGTTAGGCTTAAATAAATAACTTTTTTAAGGTATTTCTGATAAATGTTTTGTTTACGATATAATCATTCAGTTCATGAGATTTTTATGTGATAAAATCTCACTGGCAATTAATACATGTTTATGTTCCTTAAAAAAGTTTTTGTTATAATTTTTTATTTTATTATAATGATCAATTAATTTTTAAGTTCAATACAATAATAATTAATCTAGAGCAATAACTAAAATTAATAAAATCATAAGTAATAAATTTTGCATTATTCATCGTGAAATAAAAGATTCCTACCAAATTTCAAGTCTGTATTAGAAATTACAGTGTGGAAATGGAAATTTAACATTCTAACACCCACCCCCGCAATTCTTATTGGGGGTGGGTTGTTGTAAAATCAGCTCTTAGATCATTTCCGCATCACATATAGAAGACTCTACCTAAATTTTCCGTCTGTAGGATCTACAATTTGAAAGTTAAAAATTTTCATTGTTAATATCCACCCCCGCAACCCCCTGTGGAGCGAGCTATCGTAAAATTCGTTGATAGATTATTTATATATCTCTTACGGAAGATTTCTACCAAATTTGGGAGCTATAGGAGCTATAGTTTACAAACGGGAATTATTCATTGTTAACGCCCCCGCAATTCCCTTTGAGGGAGGATTTTTTAAAAATTTTTTTACATACAAACCACCTAAAAATTCTGAAAACAACAAAAAAAATTTAGCTTAATCGGTCCAGCCGTTCTCAAGTGATTTTCGTGGACATACATGCAGCATTTTATTTTTATTTATATAGATTTACTTAAAATTTTAAATTTTTTCAGCGCTGCGAAAGAAGATCATTGGTCTATTACCATAGACTTCTATCACGGATCATTGAGATTCGCGGACATGGCGTCCGTACAAGATAAAAACATTTTTTACAACGCGAATTTTGCAAGTGAATACGACCCGGATAAGCGTAAAATTGCTGTAATATTTGCTGATCAACCGGTACTTGCAGACCAGAGAAGAAATTTGATAAGAGGTATTGCGCAAATGGCTTACGAAGAAGTACTAAATTATAATGAAGCAAACCAACTAAAGAAGCTACCCCAGAACATCACAGACACGAATTATTCAAAGTGTTTTATGCCCACATTCAAAGGCAAAAGAATAAGTGTTCCGTGTTATATTTTAAATGATACTTCAACGTCGTGTATGTACTCATTAACGGTAAGTGTAATAACATTTTATCTATATTGATAAACAAAGTAATAAATATCTTATTTTATTTTATGCTATTTGTAGGATTACACTTTTTCCCAGTATAACAATCTGTTGAACTATTTGATTTGTCACACGAAGGAAAGCAAAGAAAAAGTCGTACTTGTTGGAGTTTTATCCAGATCAAATAAACCAAGTATCAGTTTGCATGACCGAGTAGTCCCTTTAGAGTTTGAAAATATTGACGACCTTGAAATGAATGTCCGAAGAAAATTACTTCAGTGGTTTGACGACAATCCTAACCGTCGTGTTTATCCACTTTATTGAATTGAAATTAGAAATCGGCGTCCCATCCGGATAAATCATTGGCAGTATTTTCTCGCTCCACGGGAAACTTCTCAAAGTTTTTAATGTCCAAATGATTTGATATCTGTTAATTTAACATTTCATTTATTTCGCGTGCTTAAAGGTAAAAGGGCTTATAGCTAAGGGTTAATAGGTATTTGTGGTGAAAGGGCGTATAAAAAAATTTTTTTTTGCCACTTGTTTTAAAATTGTCTGAAACGTAAAAAATCTGTGAAAAAAAAAGAAAAAAGTTGGTCGCCTAAAGCTGAAAGGGCCTATCTCAAGACATTTGCCCTTTCAGCTTTAAGAAAAGTACTACTTAAAGGTAAAAGGGTGCATAAAAAAATCATTGTAGTTTTGATACCAAATGTTAAATAATAGTTTCACAAGACGAGTTATGCTGAAATAACAGCCTCATTTACAAAGTTTAATATAAAAAAAAATAGAAAATAAATCAATCAAAAACAAAATACGTAAAAATTAAGTAATAAAAAAAATCACAAAGATAGATAACATTCAAATATTTTAAAATTTCCCGCTTTTTTTAAAACATGGTAATATTTTAAAATTATAACATTTGAATATTTAAAAATTTCCCATTTTTCTTCAAATATTATAATTTCATGATAATTGTTCATGTTTTTAAATTTTATAACTATTTCTTAAAATAAAAAGCGAGAAAATAGTCACGCGTACTTAATTGTTTTTTGGATATATTTTCTTTTGTAACTTTAAAAAATTGTACAGCTGAAGTTTTACGCCGATCCTACCACAGAAAGTTTTTTTTTTTTTTTCACATTTTTAAATTACGAATATGTTCCATTGTAAACTGGCCGAAAAAAAATTATACGCCCTTTTACCTTTAAAATTTTTTTTTTCAATTTTAAGTGTAGAATGTGTCTACTACTTGATTGGCAATAAAAAAAAATATGCGCCCTTTTACCTTTTTAAAGGTAAAAGGGCGCATAAATTTTTATAAGCCCTTTTACCTTTAAGCACGCGAATTGTAACTTCAACCAACCTTTGTTTCTAATGGCGAGCGCATTATTCTGGTCCTCAGTGATTTCCAATCAAACATTTTGAACCACCTAGAAAAAAAAGTGAAGAATAAATTAAAGATAAGTTTACTAATAAATTAAAATTTTTAATTTTTGGACCTACTTGTGATTTCGTATATCCATGATTCCATTTCGTAAGTATCCTAATCTCTCCACTGGCTTAGGACTCAATAATTTACTGACTAAGTCTACAGCGTGCGGTTTTACGAAATCTGGAAATGTAATGTCTTCATTATTGCTCTTTATAATTTTATTATAAAGACGCAGTTTGTCGTTGTCTTCAAAGGGCACTTTTTTTGTAAGTATTTCGTAGAGAAGAATCCCCAAGGACCAAAAGTCTACAGCTCTAAAAATATCTCAAAGTTTTAATTTACAAATTTTTTTCATCAGATGAAGAATAAGTTAAATGTCTTACCTGTCGTGGCCTTCCATCAAAATCAACTCCGGAGCCATGTATTCAGATGTCCCAACAAACGACCAAGTTTTGTAAGGACCTGTCCTTTTGCTCGTACCAAAATCAGCCTGAAATGAAATTTTTGTTCATAATTTAAGTGTTAATAGCAATGAAGATATCATCCAAAAATAAGCTAGCAAACCAATTTAGCATAGCCGTGATTGTCCAGTAAGATATTATCAGGCTTCAGATCTCTGGAAATTATGTCCAGCGAGTGCAAGTGGTCTAGAGCTTCAATAATGCATCCTGTTACAAATCTTGCTGTTGTATTGTTGAACTTTCCATTTCTATAAAGCATTGTTCGAAGATCACCGCCCAGACATGCTTCCATTAATAAGTAGACATACTTGGGATCTTTGAAAGTTTGATATAACCTTCAACAAAACAATATTATAATATCGACGGTCTAATTAGCAATTGTTCAACTCTTTATTTTTTAGAGAGTGATTTTTTAACATTTTGATGTAGCAATAATCCAATTATAAATTATTTGAATGATCCAAACCAAAATATTGTACCTTTATTAGATAAAAAATTATTCTTTTAAAGTGATAATAAATTTTGAAATAATTTTTTTTCCATACAAATGGAAGAAGCTGATTTTCAAAAAGGTATCTTTTCATATTTTAAAAGAGCAGTTTTTTTAACTTTTAAATATTAATTACTTGGAAAATTATTAAGATTTCTAAATGAGAATCAAATTGTAGCTTCATAACCGATAGCACTTTATAGCAAAATTAAAAAAGTTCGATAAAAATATTTAGAATTGAAGATTTTTTGTCTCGATTAATTAAAAATGAATAGATACCCGTTTGAAACTCAATTTCTCAATTATATAAATTAATTTTTATAAAAAAAATTTTCAAAATTTTCAAAATTAAAAAAAAAAAAAATTTTGTTTAGCGCGACATTCAAATCTGTTTAGAATTACTTAAAAGACATATCATTATAATTTAATTATTGCTGAAGAATATATGACACATTAAAAAGGCACAAATTCTGGTGAAGACATTTTCAATTACATTAAATTTAATTTAAAAAACTCATTTTATCATTAGAATTCAACATTGTAAGCCTATCATAATCATTTTTGAGAATGTGTAACTATATTTTGTTTCTATTTTTGATTTTCCTTTAGCTTCTGAGCAAAATATTAAAAAACATTAATTAATTAATTAATTTAAGGGAATAATTATCATTTAAGAATTAAAGCTTCGATCGCCAGAGACAAAATTTTTTTAATTCTCTTAATTATATAAATTACGATTCTTACTTGCATATAAATGGAGAATCACAAGCTTGCATTGCAAATTTCTCATTCAAAATATACTTTTGGTAATTAAGCTTGCTAACCAGAGCCTTAGAAATTTTTTTCAACACAAAGCTCTTGTCTGGAATAAATTTACTAGTAACTAATATCACCAGCCCAAAACTTCCTCTACCAATTCCAGCAATAATATCAAAATCCGTTAACTGGAGATCTGGAAACTCGGGTTTCCATTTAATCTTCAGAGATTTCTTCCTTTCTTCATACTCAGCAGTCCAATCTCGCTTCTTTATCGATTCCAAACCTCCAAGGTAATTTAAAAAAGTCTTCCTGTCAATAATCAAACACTCAACACCCGGACTTGCAGCGACAAAGCTTGCAACACTAGCTTTTCTGACATTATTCTCATTATCATAGAGTGACTTCTCTCCAAAGTATTCTCCTTTGTACAACTCGGAAATTACTATTTCTTGGCCGTCACTCAGCTTCATTACTTTGACATGTCCGCAATTTATGATGAAAAATTTGTCACCAGTCTCTCCTTCATCCACGATATAAGTTCCAGCGGGGAAAAATTTCACGTACATCAAATCTGAAATTTTTCTTAAAACATGGTTAGAGAGATCACGAAGAAATGAAATTTTTCGGAGCATTTCTATGTTGTCTTCAGTTATTCGCTCAACATCATCTTTCATGGAGGCTTGATATGATTTTCTGTCCAATACCCAGACTTTTCCTCCTTTTTTCACTGTAAGTAATTCAATAATTAATTATTTTTACTATACAATACATAAATAAATATACTTCTTAATGAAAAACAATATTTTTCCATTGTTTACTGTAGATAGTGTTCAGAATTGTTGGTTATGTGGATTAACCAATCATAAGAAAGTAGAGAGAGTCAGATTTAAATTAGCCAATCACAAGATAGAATGCACAAAATACAACAACAGTCACTTAACCTTCAAAGGAACAATGTTTTAAGAAGAAATTTCATTAATATGAAACATAAGTTGTGAATTAATGATTAATAAATTAATTAATTGATACTTCACATTAAAGATAGCTTAATAGTTGTATAATATACAATAAGAGAAGAAATTTCTTTTGAAAAAAATGAGCAATGCTGTAGTAAAAAATTAATTTGTTGAAAATTTTATTTCTTAGCTGAAGAAATAAAAATTTTTCTCACAGTAATTTTTTTGTTTTAAAAAAATTTTATTGGTTCAGAAAAAAAAAATTGTTTCTTTTTTTTTTTAAATAAAAAAAATTTTTTTTTTAACAAAAATTAATTTTATATTATCGTGAAACTAATTTTTGTTTCTTCAACAAAAAAATAAAATTGTTCAAAATTTTAAACAAATTAATTTCTTGTATTAAAATTTACCATCAATAGAAGCAAATCTTTTAGCTTTGTACAGCAAAGCAAGTTCTCCAAACACAACACCGGGCCCAAAAGTCCCTTGATATTTATTTCCCTTGTAAATATCAAAAACACCTTCCTCAGATATATAAAGATGATACCCATCATCTCCTTCATTAATTAAGCGGGTGTTTGGCGGAATGTCCTGCGGATACATTGCACTGATGAGCGTATCAACTTGCATGTCATTAAAACTGCTCAAAAATTCGTTGCTCTTGATCGCGCTTCTCAATCTTGACTTTGTTCTAAAAAAAAAAAAAAATATTAAAAAGTTGATAATTTATTAATTATCTATAAAATAATTAAAGATAGTGTAAAAAAATAATTACTCAGTGTCTTTTTGATAAAAAATAGGAGTCGAGCTCGAAATTCTAACTTGCTCACCGAAAATATCATCTCTACGAACATTAGACAATCTTCTGTAAATCTGTTGCTCATTATTATCATTCTTATTATTCGCAGCATTAGAATTTTTGTTAGTAAGATCAAAATTCCACTTTGATTGACACAGTGACGAGCGACAACACAAAAACTTCATCGTCAGTTCATCACATAAGCACAATAAATGTTTAATTACAAGTAATAAAATTTTAAAAAGTTTATATTGTATTAAAAAGATAATAGTGTACGTGGAACATGTAATATATCGACTGACAATCCAGCTAATAGTTTAGATTTCCTCTACGATCTGTTATCAGATAAGACAACAAGGTTGCGGATATCGACGATTAAATAAGGGACAGAATTTTTTATTCTCTCCGCTAAATACATTATTGCTCTAATTAATTAGATTAATTAGCTTTCTCAAAAATGTTTACAATTTTTTTTTAAATAATTAATTTTATTTTTTCTAACAATAAAATCATAAACTTCATTTATATTTTTATTATCATGTTAATTTTAAAGTAAATCTTATTAAATACGTAACGATTTCACGAAATGTTAAATATCTTATCCGTATTTTACAACTTAGCTGTGTACAAAACTCTTATCTCAAATTTACTTTGATTTAATTACACATAGTAATTTACAATAACCAAAAAATAACATTTGCATCTTATCAGGGGTTGATTAAAATTTATTAAAAGTCCATGTCCCAGCCGGAAAATTCATCGGGTGGAATTTCACGGTCGGGAGGATATCTTTCGAAATTTCTTGTGTCTGTTTGGCTTTGAATCTAAAATTAATTTCATTAGATAAGTTGATTCACAATTAATTAATTAATTTATTTATTTATTAATACTTACCGTAGGGACGATTGGTGCTGGCAAAGCGAGCCGCTGCAATGCTGGCCAGTTAAAATTAGCGAACCACTTATGATCACGGATATCTTGGATCCCATTTCTCAGATACCCGAGTCGCTCAGAAGGACTCAGTCTCAACAATTTTCTTATAAGATGATTTGCATTTTTGTTTACAATTGCTGGAATTCCGACGACTTCAATGCCTTTTAAAATTTTATTGTACGTCGTCATGTGATCTGACCCGCGGAACGGGGGCTTACCGACTAGTAATTCGTGGGTCAGAATTCCTAGGGCCCAATAGTCTACGGCTCTGAAAAAAATTATTTCTTTATTAAAAATAAATTAAAAGAGTCTGACATAAAGTTTCCAAAATCCTGGATTATAACTTTGCCAAGAAATATGGACACTTAGTCACACCAGACGAAGCGATAAAATACTACACGGTATAAAAAATTTTTTTTTATAAACTATAAAATTAAATTTTTTAAAAATTTAATTTTTAAAAAATTTAATTTTTTATAAAAATTAAAAACAATCTTGTAACATAATTCCACAATGCTTTTCTTTTTGTACATTAGTTTTTCTTCTATGATTATTTTTTTATATTAATTTCTTTCAAAATTTTGTATTACCAATGTGTTTAAAGCCAATTGCCATATAAGTATATAAATGAATAAATAATTAAAAATAATTACATACGACAAAATATTAAAATATTAAAATCAATAAAAAATTATATAATTTATATTTATAAACAAAAATATCAAATCCTAAAAATTGCTCAATATCAACATAAATATTTTGAATGATTTAATCACAATCATTGGTATGTACTGCACCTCGTTGAGATTATTGATAATTCTATAATAAATAAATAGGCTATTAAAATCCACAACACTTAAAATGCGTCAATCAGTCGAGAGGTAACTTTATAAAAGATAATATTTTTTTTTAATTTGCTTACTGCTGTTATAAGCAGCGATATTAATCTAAACATCAATTTAAATGCTTGTACCACTTATGCAATCTGTAAAATTTTAAATATTTATAAAAAAAAAAAACTTATTTCATATTTATCAAATTTTAGGTCTTCATTAAATAGAATTATAAATTGAACGCACAGAAAAAAAATTAATTTGAATAAAAAAAAATTTTTTGAAGAACTTCGTCTTCATTTGAGTAGAAAAATTCCGAAACTAAGTAATTTTACTTAATCAAATAATTTTTGGTCTTGATTCAAGACAAGAAAAAAATGTTTTTCTTGGTTCAAAATTTTTTCTCTTGATTCAATTTAATTTTTTTTTTTTTTTTTTTTTTT